>BSBM01000072.1:7577500-7592500 GCA_027924585.1 Larix kaempferi | reverse complement strand
ATCAGTATAAGTAGAGGAGGAGAGCTCCTCATTTGACACACTTGCTCAAATCAGAAAGTAGCGCACTTGTGTTTGAGAGGTCTGCATAGGAGGTAGGGAAGAAGGAGGTCAAGTCTTGGAGCACATCTTGTATTTTGGTTGATCATCTTATTGAGGAAAGCTTTGTTGGGTTTTCTACCCCATGAGGGTTTTCCAGGGTAATATCTTTGTCTATCTTGTGATTATGTTTCTTTCAGTGATCTTGCTAGTCAAATTAGAATAATCTTAACATGGTATCAGAGCTAGCCTGAATAGAACATCTTTCACAAGGTGAAATTATATTTCTCTCTCTCCCAAAATTAGGGTTTCTGCAAAAGTTAGTATTTTTGGATTCTGGTTGCATGGCTGAATAGCCATTCTGAAGATCTATCTTTTAAGCTTTGGATCGAGGTTTTTGGTTGTGTAGAACTCTGGGAAAGTCAAACCCTAGTTTTACCAAAAGTGCGATAAACCAGAATTTCTGTTGCAGATCCGGAAAAGTGAAAAGGTAAAGTTTCCTACTCTATCATTTATCTCTTGGACTCCCCCAAGAGAAGATGGCTCCAAGCACTAAGCTTGAAGACAAGCTTGAAGGTATAGATAATTTTCGGGCATGGAAATACAAAATTGGTCTCATTCTTGAAGAGAATGATCTTGCTCAATATATCAAGGATGAAGTTGCAGAACCTGAAGGATATGAAGCCAAAGAGAAGCATAGAAAGGATTTGGTTAGGGCAAAGAGAATCATTGCTGATTATATTAAAGACCACTTGATTCCCCAAGTGGCATCCAAGAAGACTCCAAAGGAAATGTATGATGCCCTAGGAAGAATGTATGAAGGAAAGAACATCAATAGGAAGATGAATCTAAGAACTCAGTTGAAGAGTACCAAGATGCACAAAGGAGAATCCATTCAAGACTACTTCTCAAGGGTCTCCCAAATCAAGGAGAAACTAGATGCCATTGGTGATACTCTTGATGAAGATGAACTTGTGATGACTACTCTAAATGGTCTCACTAGACCTTGGGAGTCATTCATACAAACCATGTGTGCCAGAAAAGAAAGTATGAAGTTTGATGTAGTATGGGAGGATTGTGTTCAAGAAGAAGCTAGGGTAGCCAACAGAGAATCCCTTCTCAAGGAGGATGACCAAACCTTGGCTACATACACTAAGAGAAGGAAGAATCAATCTTACTTCAAGAAGGACAAGCACAAGGAGTCTCAATCCCCACAAAGATTTCAGAAGAAAGGAAAAGGAAAGTTCTCTTCCTTCCAATGTTTCAACTATCATAAAGAAGGACACATTGTTAGATTTTGTCCTTCAATCAAGAAGAAAAATCTTCACTATAAAAGACATCAAGCACACATTGCAGAAGATGATAGTGAAGAAGAAGAAGAAGAGGAAGTAAGGCCTCATAGGAAAAGATTCAAAATAAATGAAGAAGAAGAAGAAAGGCCTCTCCCTAGGAAAAGATCTCGACGGAATGAAGAAGAAGATGCAGAAGAGTATTTTCTATTTTCTGCACTCTCTGGATCTGTGTCTCCTGGAGAAGATACATGGCTCATTGATGGTGGTGCTCCAAAGCACATGACAGGTCAAAAGAAAACTCTCTCAAGACTTGAAGAAAAGTCTTCTCCACAAAAGGTATCTCTAGGAGATGATTATCAATATCCCATCAAAGGAATTGGTGAAGCAAGCTACAAGCTTGATTCTGGAACACCCTTGAAGATGAAAGAAATTTTATATGTTCCAGGTTTGAAGAAGAACCTACTTTCTATCTCAGCACTAGATAAGAAAGGATTTAGAATTGCATTTATTGATGGTCAAGTACTTATGTGGCCCAAAGGAAAATCAATTAAGGATGCAATTGTCATTGGTGAAGAAGAAGGAGGTATTTACAAACTCAAGGGTCACCTAGAAGCTTCCCTTGTCCACGAAACCACTAGCCCTAGTGAACTATGTCATAGAAGGCTTGCTCACATTAACTACAAGGCCCTACCCTATGTGAGCAAGGTGGTCATAGGATTACCAGACTTAAAGATTGACCATAATGGCTCATGCAAAGGATGTGAAAAAGGGAAGAATGTCAAGAACCCTTTTCCAAAGAGTGAAACAAAGACTAAGAACATTTTGGAGTTAATACACTCAGATGTATGTGGACCAATGCCCACCACATCCCTAAGTGGGTTTGAATACTATCTCTCTTTCATTGATGACTATTCAAGGAAGACTTGGATATACTTTCTAAAAGGTAAGAATGTAGTCTTTGGAAGATTCAAAGAGTTCAAGGCCCTAATAGAAAATCTCTCAGAAAAAAAAATCAAGATTCTCAGAACTCAGAAAAAAAAATCAAGATTCTCAGAACAGATAATGGCGGAGAATATACTTCAAAGGAATTTGAAGATTTTTGTAAGGAAGCTGGAATCAAGAGGGAACTAACCACTCCCTACAATCCCCAACAAAATGGGGTTGCTGAAAGAAAGAATAGAACTATCATGGAAGCTATAAAGACTATGATACATGACCAAGATCTACCCATGTATCTATGGGCTGAAGCAGCTAGGACAACAGTCTATGTACAAAATAGACTTTCCCATAGTGCTCTTGAATTCAAGACTCCAGAAGTGTTCACAGGAAAGAAGCCTGAGGTAAGTCATCTCAAAATATTTGGATGTCCTATGTACATTCACATTCCAAAAGAAAAGAGAACCAAGTTGGATCCCTTTGGTAAGAAGGGAATATTTGTTGGATATTGTGAATCATCCAAAGTTTTCAGAATTTACATACCTAGTTTTCATCATATGGAAATAAGTAGAGATGTAACATTTGATGAAGAAATAGCTCTCAAGAAATTTAGGAAGTGCCAACTTGAAGAAATCTATGAAGAAGATACACCTCCTAGAATCACAGAAGCTATGCCCATCCCTGAAGATGATACACCAAAGGATCATGACATGTTGGAACCACAAGAACCCCCGATTACAAACTTATCTAAGAAAAGAAGGCCAGCATGGGCTAGAGACATTATTCAAGGAGCTGAGAAATATTGAGCTCTTGAAGGCTCCACTAGAGAGAGAAAGAAACCAAAGCTAGTATCCAACTATGTGGCCTTGATGTATGATCTTGTGGATCAACAACCTACTAGCTATGAAGAGGCAGCTCAGAAGAAAGAGTGGGTAGAAGCAATGACAGAAGAATACCAGTCAATAATGAAAAATTATGTTTGGGATATAGTTCTCAAACCAAAAGATAAAAGCGTGGTTTCTTCCAAATGGATATTCAAAATAAAACATGCTGCAGATGGTAGCATTGAAAAATATAAGGCAAGATTTGTAGCTAGAGGATTCTCTCAAAAGGAGGGAATTGACTATGAAGAAACAGTTGCACCAGTTTCTAGGTACACTTCAATTAGAACTATCATGGCACTTGCATCTATGATGAAGTGGAATTTACACCAAATGGATGTTAAGACAGCCTTCCTGAATGGTGTAATTGAAGAAGACGTGTACATAGAACAATCTCAAGGATTTGAGGTTAAAGATGGAAGAACACATGTATGCAAGCTTAAAAAGGCTTTGTATGGATTAAAGCAAGCTCCCAGAGCTTGGTACGGAAGGATTGACAATTTCTTAACAAGCATGGGCTTTACCAAGAGTAAAGATGATCCAAATCTTTACCTCAAGATCATGGATGATGAACCTGTTATATTACTGTTGTATGTAGATGATCTATTTCTAACAGGAAATGAGAAACAAATTGTCGAATGTAAGAAGAAGCTTTCTTCAGAATTTGAGATGAAAGATCTCGGATTAATGCATTACTTCTTAGGTCTAGAAGTATGGCAAGAACCAAAAGGAATCTTTTTAAATCAAGGTAAGTATGCTGTAGGGATTTTGAAAAGATTTGATATGTTGGAGTGTAAAGCCATGGCCACTCCCATGGACTCCAACTTGAAGTTATTAGTTAATGACTCATCGGAATTAGTGGATGTAACTCTATATAGACAAATCATTGGGTCATTGATGTATTTAACAAACACCAGACCAGATATATGCTTTGCTGTAAACACCCTGAGTCAGTATCTAGTAGAACCTAGAAAGGTTCACTTAATAGCTGCAAAGCATGTAATGAGGTATCTAAAGGGTACATTAGATTTTGGTCTATACTATCTTGGAAATCATAAACTCAGATTACATGGTTACTCAGATTCTGATTGGGAAGGAAGTGTTTCAGACAAAAAGAGTACATCAGGTGGATGTTATGGTCTTGGATCTGCAATGATCTCATGGTTCAGCAAGAAACAATCTAGTGTGGCTCTCAGTACTACCAAAGCAGAATATATAGCTTCCTGCTCTGCTAGTTGTGAAGCAGTATGGCTTCGGAAATTATTATCTGGAGTGTTTGACTTAGAAATGGATCCTACTATGATCATGTGTGACAATCAAAGTTGTATTAAGATGACAAAAAATCTAGTTTTCCATGATAAGTCAAAACACATAGAGATCCGATATTTCTACATTCAAGATATGGTGCAGAGAGGAGCTATTAAGCTCGAGTATGTAAGCACTGAGGAACAGATTGCTGATATATTGACCAAACCTCTATCTCGAGTAAAATTTGAATATTTCCGAGACAAGCTTGGTGTAGTTCAAAAAGGACCCTCCTTGAAAGGGGGAGTGATATAGTCACTAATGATGAGATTTCCCTCATCGACAGCTAGGTCAATGATGAGGATACCTGTTTACTACACCTAGATATTTATGTATGCTTAGATTACTTAGATTTAGGACACTTATACTTAAAATACTTACACTACTTGTTTTTATATATTGATGTATTGATGGGGATACTTGTTTTGATGATATATGTATTGATGAGGATACATGCTTTGATGATATATGTATTGATGAGAATACATGCTTTAATGATGATGATATATGTTCTTATATTGATGTATTGATGAGGATACATATGTGTACATGTATTGATGAGGATACTTGTTTTTATATTGATGTATTGATGAGGATACATATGTGTACATGTATTGATGAGGATACATGTGTATACATGTATTGATGAGGATACCTATATGTACTTGTACTATTGATGTACTAACGATATCTGTATTGATGAGGATACATATGGGGATTGTATCGTCCTCGAACTTCGGTCCCTTGAATTGATCCGTAGACATATGTCTCTGAGAATGAAGTCCTTAGTGGACATGTGGGGATTGGATCATCCCTGGACTTCAGTCCTAGAGTGAGCCATAGACATATGTATCCGAGAATGAAGTCCTTAGTAGACATGTGGGGATTGGATCATCCCTGGACTTCAGTCCTAAAGTGAGCCGTAGACATATGTCTCCGAGAATGAAGTCCTTAGTGGACAAGTGGGGATTGTATCGTCCCCGAACTTCGGTCCATTGAATTGATCCGTAGACGTATGGTCTTTGAGAATGAATTCCTTGATAGACATGTGGGGATTAAGTCATCCTTGGACATAGTCCTAAATGTATGGTGGGGATTTAGTCATCCTTGGACATAGTCCTAAATGTACGGGGGGGGGGATTAAGTCATCCTTGAACATAGTCCTAAATGTACGGTGGGTTTTAATTCATCCTTGGACATAGTCCTAAATGTACGGTGGGGATTAAATCATCCTTGGACATAGTCCTAAATGTACGGTGGGGATTTAGTCATCCTTGGACATAGTCCTAAATGTACAGTAGGGATTTATTCATCCTTGGACATAGTCCTAAATGTATGGTGGGGATTAAATCATCCTTGGACATAGTCCTAAATGAATGGTTTGGATTGTATCATCCATGGGCCTATTTCCTAAAGAGATCAGGATTGATCATCCTGTAAGATGATCGTGTGATGACGATGCTGATGATCGTGCGATGACGATGACGATGATGTTGATGTTCCAGTAACTGGTTGAGTTATTGATGATGATATATTGAAGAAAGCTTCCGATGATTTACAGATGTATCATGTATGATGTAGTCGATGACTCCTTGCTCCTGCAAATGTTGTTATAATATCCTTCTCGTTAAGGGGGAGTGTTGAATATTGTACCTTCTAAGAATATTATATTTGTAATTTATTATTCCGGAGATGTTTTCATCCCTCCGAGGTGATTCTATTATGTATCCGGAGATGTTTATTCCTCCGATGAATTGTGGTAACTAGGGTTATTAGACCCACCATGTGGGGGTCGGCCCTGAGTTTATTATTTAGGGGTTATTAGAATTCACTAGGAGAGGTCGGCCCCATTAGGGATTTTGGTCAGTCGGGAATCAGTATAAGTAGAGGAGGAGAGCTCCTCATTTGACACACTTGCTCAACTCCGAAAGTAGCGCACTTGTGTTTGAGAGGTCTGCATAGGAGGTAGAGAAGAAGGAGGTCAAGTCTTGGAGCACATCTTGTATTTTGGTTGATCATCTTATTGAGGAAAGCTTTGCCGGGTTTTCTACCCCATGAGGGTTTCCCAGTGTAATATCTTTGTCTATCTTGTGATTATGTTTCTTTCAGTGATCTTGCTAGTCAAACTAGAATAATCTTAACCAGATTCAAGTGCACGGATTGAAAAGCTCCAACGGGGATCTACATCAAACGTTTGGATCGAGGTTGGTTATCTTCTTCATTATCTTAGAATTGTCATTTATATAGCATAGTTCTGAGAATTGAGTTGATTTATGGTAGTCATCTATCTGTTGTGGTATACCCCAAACCATAGTGAGTTTTCTCCAACAAAGAAATGGCGACTCCTCTGGGGAAAACATCCATCTTGGGGATTTTTTGAGCATTAGTCCATAATTAGAGTTGTTGTTTGTCGAAGCTCTGTGTCACTTATCTGTCGTTGAGATACACTATAGAAAAATTGCTTTTTCTGAGCCATTGGACTCTCTGGTTTCCATTTTACCTTTCCTCACCCGCGGGCTAGCTTAGCTCTGCCTGTGTACACCTGCCTCTGTTTACTCTACTGCTCGCGGGTACCCGTAGGTATTCCTTCGACAGTAGCGTACAAATCCAACTTTGGTTGATTCATGACCTTTGGTTGTTGCTGGGTTGGTTTTGGTTGATCCTGAGTCTTTGTTGGCTTGTTTCTTGACTGTTCCATGCCTTGGTTGTGACCAGAACTCTTTGTTTCTCTTGGTTGAGCCTTGTTTGTTTTTTACCCATCTTTGGATTTAGCCTTGTTGGTTTTTTCCTTTTGAGCTCATTCCTTTGGCTAAGTCTTACTATTTGGTATCTGCTTGGTTGTCTTAGTGATCTCCTTGGCATATCAGCGACTAGATAGTAGGATTTTGCTTGCATTTTTCATTTCCATTTATTGAAAAATACAAAAAAAATACACATAGTTTTTGCATTTTCCTTTCGTTTATAAGAGAAAATACATTTTTTTTTGTGCTTTTATGTATTGCATCTTGCATTGAGTGCTTTCTGCCTTCATTTAGATTCTAATTGTGCATTGAAAGAAATATAAAAGGATTTCATATTTATTTCGAAATCATTGGTTTGATTGTGCATATTAGGGGCATTGTTTTCATTGGATAGATGAGTCTAGGGTTTGACAATTTTGCATACCATTGAGTCTTACACATCACTAGTTTCACGATCATATCCCTTGAGTAATCACAGCCATTAAAATTAAAGCTTAATCTTAAAATTGATTAGATCGATTTTATTTATAGGGTACACCAACTAGCATAGGTTTAGAGTCTTGGAATAGATCATTGTGAGTTAACAAGCCAAGACCACTAGACGAAACATTACGTGTGTCTGACCAGGGAGTGGAGGAATCCATGGTATAGATCGGTGTTCTCAGGAAGCTCTACTCAAGCCAGAGTTAAGCACGAGGTCACGGGACGTTGGTTGAAGGGATATCCCTCTGATACCGGTTGAACGTGGGAGATATTTCCAGGATTTGTTCGTATCTGGGGACTCTTGGGGGATTTGACCCTCATTGAATTTTGGGCTCAGCTACCCTACCCATACAACGGATCCCACCCGCGACTGTCCCCCTGAGCATTGGTTATATTGTGGTGACCATAGTTGCCTTACCTAGGTATCGCATAGGGTACTTGCAGTGGTTATATTGTTTATGTCCTGAGTCAGATAGGGATTGGACATCACAGTTTTGTTTGTGTAGTGGAATTGACACTGTACACACAGTGAAGCCTGGGTGTCTCTATAACTGATTCTGTTACCTCTGATTATAGTTTGGGAGTCTCAAGCCTCTCTTAGGCGAGACATATCGGCTCTAGTGTCGGGAGCTCATTTAGCCACTCTATTTGTCTGCTCTTGGCTGTAGTTTCTCTAGGTGTGTGCTTTTGATTTACCATTTTTTATTGATAGTTGGCCTTTAGGGATGTTTTGATTATATATTCTCTCTGGAGATATCATGGCGCGAAGCCCTACTCTCCGCTGGTCCCATCGGTTGGTTGGTTTAAAGCCGGATGAGGTTACACGCCGTATTTCCAGAGGACGCCGGAGGGATCCCTTTAAGTCTTCAGATTCTTACGAGGCTTATGTCCAAGACATCATGACTGCTACACATTCCGATACTGAGGAAAAACCTTCGAATCCATCGGGTAGATTTGACCACACTTCCGATCCCCATACTTCTCGTGAGGAGTGGGGAGGTGATCCACCTGAGACTCAACTTGGTTCTATTTGGCCTAATCCACTTGAACGAGATCCGTTCGATCCTTCGAATCCGGATAATTATCTTTACGGATTTCCAACCTTACCCGAGGACGAAGAACAAGACGACACATTCATTCCTTCATTTCCACGCAATTATAGACACGGGATGCCAGAGTTACATGACGACACTGGCCCTACGATCAACCCGACAACACTCTCTTTTGGTATGCCTAGTCATAGTACCGTTGAACCTTCCACCACGTTTGGTATTCACGCTGGCACTAGTCCTGGTGTTAGCCATACTATACCCACTGGGGGCACTACGTTTTCCACCCACACACATAGTATGGGGACTGGTCATGTTCCTCCTAACAATGCTAATGTTGGAAGATGACCACCTCCTAGGATTTCCCAACCTAATAGGAATGTTGTTCGAAACACGACTCGCCATCCACCACCTAATACACATGCCACTACTCGTCAACCCAGGACTACTTTTACGGATGTTAATGCTCCTCCCAACCACGGGGGTGGACATATACCACATAATTTCACGTCCACTGCTGCCACTAGTAATGCTAATGTAGGGGGTGGGAATATCTCCTATCCACATGGACATCATGCCACCATCCCTGCTACTAGTCACACCAATATTGGGGCTGGGAATATATCTCATGCTTCTGGTCACCACACGACTGCTCAAGCTAATCCTAATGCTGGGGGTGGGAATATACCATACCATTATGGTCATTACAACACGGTTCCCGCTATGAATAATATATATATGCCCCATACTCATGGTGGCAACCCTTACTACAACACAGTCGGTGCTGGCCACCAGTAAAACCCACCACCCCAATATGGTGCTCAAAACATGCACATACTTGCTTACTGTCAAATGGGTCAGGCAGGAGGAGGTTATCAATCCTATGGCCATGAGAAAGCTTATGGTCCGTTAGGTCCTTATTATCAGCAGTTTAATCCTCATGGTCAAGCTTTTGGTCCATCTTATAATATGGTTCCATTTAACCAACCTTTTATGGGGGCTTATAATCAAGCTTTCCAGCCTCAGCTCCCATTCCTTGCACGCTTGAATCTTCCGGATCTTTCGAAGCTCACAAATGATCCAGTGTGTCACGACCCTACTTGGCCCCCAGTCCCTACCAGGCTCCCTTCAGATATTCCTAAGTTTGAGGGGAAAGGTGGTGAGGACACGGGAGATCATGTCACGACATTTCACCTTTGATGCTCCTCCAACTCATTGAATCATGATTCTGTTGGATTGTGACTATTTCAACGCACCCTCACGGGGGCATCCACGAAGTGGTACGTCGAGTTGCCTGGAAACACCTATAAGGGTTTTAACGAGATCGCTTTGGTTTTCTTAGATCATTTCTAGTTACTGGTTCGCTATGATACTGGCACTGAACTTTTATCTACCTTCCGTCAAAACAAGGCCACGCATATTTCTGACCACATTCAAGAGTGGCATCGACGGAAGAGGTTAGTGAAAGCCAACATTCCTCCAGAGTTCCTGTTGGAATGGTTCCTCAAGTCTCTACTCCCATACATTTCTAAGGATGTTTCGATGTCCGACATTGTGACTGAGGAACAAGCTATCTTGAAAGTCCAGCAGTTAGACTTATTATACTCTCAGTCTGGCATTCTGTATGACATCGTCCTTGACGCACCGCGTACCCGTCATGAGCCTACGTCAGTTCCTGGACCGCATGCCGATGGCATCATTGGATCTGCAAGCACTCGCCCCGTATATTTGGTAGCTAATCAAATGCAGAATTTGTCGCTAAACCAGTCTACTCCCGGACAAGTTCACACCTTGTCCACTTCCACTCCATCGTCCGATGTACACAGTGTGCAAATGACGAACCAGTCAGGTAACCAGCGACCTGGTGGTAAGAAAAAGGGGAGAAATAATCGTAAGGGTGTAAATAATGGGAATAACAATAGCAATCGCAATACCCCCTGTAAGGATAATTCCAACCCTCCTCGGGAAGGCGGAAATGTTGGTGAGGACCGTAAACCTATGCGTAAGGTGAAGTTTCCTTGCAAGCTCTGTGGGGAAGACCATCTTACTCACTTATGTCCTCGTATTAAAGAAGCATCGAAGCAATTGGAACAGAGCTCAGCTGTGTTGAAGGATCCCCTACCTCATCACCAAAACATGGCTTCGCATGCTCCCACCACCAGTTATGGACCTACTGAGACGACAACATCTTCTTCCAATACTAGTGGTTATGGATGTGTGAACATGGTTCAGTCAGAGGTTAGTGTTGCCACTCGTTAGCGTGATTATGATGCACCACAACCCAATTTGGGGAGTGAGCCTCCCCCTCCTCCTGACAATTCCTTGCATATCGAGAAGCCCTCTATTATGCCACGGATACCGAAAGGTGTTCTTAAGCACTCTACGCATAATCCTAATGCTCGAGCTGCCCACAACTGCTCCATGATAGAATATTTGGGCCAAACTCCGTGTGCCATGTCGGCTCTTGAAGTTTTGCAAGCTTGTCCTTCTTAGAAGCATGCTCTTTTGAGTGCGTTAGGAGTTTAGGATGGGGGGAGTCCCACTATTATCAAGTTCAATACTATTGATGTTCAACCTCGCTTACCCTACCACGTGGCTTTTCAAATCTAGGCGGTGTGCCTTTAGAGTTTTGTCAAACGTACTATGGTTGACGAAGGTGCCTCTGCGTCAGTAATGTCGTTAGCTTGTTGGAAAGCTCTTGGCTCTCCTTCCCTACTCGTGTCTAGAACCACGCTCACTCCATTCGACGGTCATTCATTTAAGCTGCATGGAATTATCCCTTCCCTTGTTGTCTCCTTGGGAGGTAAGTCTGTGCCTATTGAAGTCGAGGTGGTTGATGCGCCATCGACTACAACTTTTTACTGGGTCGAAATTGGATGTATGCCTTGAAAGTTGTCACGTCTACTGTATTCATAGTTATCTGCTTTCCTCAGGAAGGCAAGATTGTGACCATCGATCAGCTGGATTACGTTAACTCCTCTTCCACAGCATCCACGGGATCCATAGTCCCATAGGTTACTCATTCTCATCCGGCAACTGGGAACACGGGTGTTGGCATGTACCCTTCATTGATGGGAACTTATGATTTTGCTGTACCTGTGAACTTTATTGGAACCATTACTGACGATGCGTCTCCTCATTCGTGCAATATGTCATTTCAGACTTCTTATTTTGATGATCCATGGAATTTACCGTCCACGAGTCCCACATCTGGAAATATTTCGCATGTCGAGATGTCTATTCCACTGTCTGTAGCTGAGCTTACTTACCAGCATATTCAACAAGCCACTGCAGAGCCGGATCTTTCTTCTTCATGGACAGTAGAGGAAGATCCCGTTATGCTGCCCGCACAGGCAGTCAACCCATATTGTTCACACGAATGCCTTGATAGTAATCTACCTTCGGATGAATATTTTATCGAGGCCATGCATGGTAATGACGAGCCTTGGGAGGATTTCTATTATAGATCTCATTCCCTTCCCACCCTCGATCTTATTGAACGAGATGAGCCTATAATACAATCTGTCATCCATTTGGATTTGGATATAGTTATAGTCTCGTCCACCTCTGGTTTGGCGTTTGAGTCCGATGAGTCTTTGAGATCTCCTATAGATCCGCAAATCAACGCTCCTGAAGAGTTTGATTCTATTTCTAGAATTTCCAACTCCCGTGATGATGAATTTACTCTTGCAGATTCCTTCACATCCTTCAGCTTTGCTCTTCATTTTGATCCCTCAGGTATTGGTACTATGGCACCTTCAGTGGTTAGCTCTACCTACATGTTGTCTGAGGTTAACAATAGTGAAGTTGAAAATCTTTCTACCGCAGTGACTTGTATCATATTTTTCTTTACATATGTTTTAGAGATGATCTTGGTACTTATGTTTCTTGGAGACGGGATTCTTAGCTGGACTTATACTTGGTTATGTAATACCCCAATTTGGACCCTTAGGAAATATTGGTTCTAATGTAAATATTGTATACACACGTTGTATGTTTCCCTAGCGTGGAGCTCAAGGCCAAGGCCTCGCTAGTTTATGCTCAAACTTTATTTTAAATTAGACATGCTGATATTTTGTTACCCACATGCTATTAAGCCATGGGATATTGTAAATTGATGTAAATATTTAATATTGAAATAAAATACCAACACTGGCTATGGAGGCAACAAATGAGAAGGGGCCACGTGTATCCACTAGGGAGTGGTGAGGGGGCTATGGGACTAAACCCTAGGCTGCCATTTGTCATTATGAGAACCCATTGACTTCCCTAGGTGACATTTATGACTGTTGTAAGGAGGTGGTTGAGATTTCAGCCCATGGCTTCAATGGAGCATGGGAAGCCCTGAAATTCGTATGGGTAGTCATGGGCTCTGTTTGCTTGGGAAAGAAGTCACTCAACCTCATGGGAGGTTGCTTCATTCTCATCCCCATTCCATTGGGAGGTACCTAGCATCATTCTGCATCCAAAAACGAGTGCCAGCAGTGAGAGAACCAAAAAATCGCGACCTTGAGAGAACCCAGATTTTGGAAGACCAAAAACGCCCAGATTTGGCATGGGACAGGGAAATCCAATGGGGAATCCATCAGCATGAACCTTGGGGCGAATTCTGGAGCACTAGCTACCCTGAAATCAATAAGATAACCCAGTTTTTGCAGCCCAGAAAACGAGTGACGGATTTGAGCTACTTGGTGAGCAGGATGGTGAGAAATCAAGTTGGGAATGACTATACAGAGGTTGGGTGTGCTTAATAAACCTAGTGAAGGCTAGGATCTCAAGGATTAATAGCTGGACCTTTCTATGCCCATCCTGAAGAGCACTGGGGGGAAGAGTTGCCTGAGGGACTGTGTAACAGAGAAGGGGATCTTCCTTGTGTTGGATGTGGTAGGTAGTGTGGGTGCCTGACTGTTGAACTCACTTGAGAAGCCTGTAGCTCTGTGGTTGAGCTCACTGGCTTAGCGTTACCCTCCTCTATCTTCTTGGATGCTTGACTGAAACCATGGCTGTGAGTGAACCCAGCTAGTCCTCCTTAGTGGATACACAACCCAGCTCGGGGGTGATCTCTCAGCTCAAAGAATATAAGCTGGATAGAGATCTACGATTGGGAGGAACGTTGCCTTCACGTAGCCAGTCGTTGGACATCAACTTCTCAAGATAAGTGTTCTGTGTATTATAAATTATTCGCATTTTGTGTTCTGCAATGAATGAAATGAATTAATTGTCTTAGTATGGAATCCATGCATGGCATACGAATGAGATTGTGTCTTCTTTATGTTGGATCATTCTCTACTGTTATAAATATGTTATGCAATTACTGTCTATTTGTGTGCTTGCTAGTATGTTCATTCCGCTGTGTTTATATTGAGATGAATCTGCATATAGAAGTTTTTAAATTGTTAGGAATTTATGATCAAAAATTATTGGGGCTAAGTCTGCAATAAGCCCGTGTGTTGTTAACGTTTCCTTCCTTGCACGGGAATGATGGAAGGGGGACGTTACAGGTTATCGGTCCTTTTCGACATTTGCTTCGGTCATGGCAGGCATATTTGGAACCTTGCATATAGGTTTAGGCCTCCCCATTGTTATGATGCATTTGAACCTATTACTATCCGAATTTGCAGACACCAGAAACCCCTTGAGTGTCCTTATCTTGTTCATGTTCCTTGCATTATGCATAGCTTTGTACCATGTGCTTGGAAATAGTCTCGCATGTCCCTGACACTCGTCTGCTCTCATTACGAGCATTCTTCCATATCTCCTTTGAGCTCGTTAAAAACAGTAAAGAGGTCATGAGTTTACTTTTTCGGGCTCGCTAAACCTTTACGAAAAAGATTTTTATAAAGTCCTTTTTAAGCCTTTGTTAGACTTTTTCAAAATCAAACAAGATTGTCGAGTATACTTGTTATTTCAGACTCGTTAAAGGATTTGAAGCGACATCCACTTAGGTATAAGTTTACCCTTTTCCAGACATTTGTGGATTAATTACAAAGAAAGGTATACTCTAGTCATACGTGACTAGAAGAGTTCTTCTCTCATTGTTTTACACTTTTTCGGGTGCGGAGACTAACTTTACGAAAAAGGACTCCCCTTTTATGTCGAGTTGTGATTGCATTGCATTATCCTGCTTGTCGCTTGAGCGTTGTTCCGGCTCCTGCTTACTCACTTATTAGACTTCCGAGTCAAGCAGAGCCTTAATTTATCTTTCGCAGCTTGATGACCCTTTACCCTGAGGGAACATTCCCCCGAGTGTCCACATCCTACACATGCTTCCTTGCAT
>BSBM01000072.1:7380000-7570000 GCA_027924585.1 Larix kaempferi | reverse complement strand
GACAGGACAAAAGAAGACTCTATCAAAACTTGAAGAAAAGACCTCCCCACAAAAGGTATCTCTAGGAGATAACTATCAATATTCCATCAAGGGAATTGGTGAAGCAAACTACAAACTTGATTCTGGAACACCCATGAAGATGAAGGAAGTTTTGTATGTTCTAGGATTGAAGAAGGACTTACTTTCCATCTCAGCATTGGATAAGAAAGGCTATAGAGTTGCATTCATTGATGGACAAGTATTAATGTGGTCCAAAGGTAAATCTATTAAGGATGCAATTGTTATTGGTGAAGAGGAAGGAGGTTTGTACAAGATCAAGGGTCATCCAGAAGCTGCCCTTGTACATGAAGTCACTAGACCAAATGAGCTATGGCATAGGAGACTTGCTCACATTAACTACAAGGCACTACCTCATGTAAGCAAGGTAGTTGTAGGTCTACCAGATTTAAAAGTTGACCATGATGGCACATGCAAAGGATGTGTAAAAGGGAAGAACATCAAGAATCCATTTCCAAAGAGTGAAACAAAGACCAAAAGCATTTTGGAATTGATCCATTCAGATGTATGTGGACCAATGCCTTCCACATCTTTAAGTGGATATGAATACTATATCACATTTATTGATGACTATTCAAGGAAGACTTGGATATACTTCTTAAAAGGGAAGAATGAATTTTTTGGAAAGTTCAAAGAGTTCAAAGCATTGATAGAAAATCATTCAAAAAAGAAAATTAAAATACTTAGAACAGATAATGGCGGAGAATATACTTCAAAAGATTTTGAAGATTTCTGTAAAGAAGCTGGAATCAAGAGAGAGATAACTACTCCCTACAATCCCCAACAAAATGGTGTTGCGGAAAGAAAGAATAGAACCATCATGGAAGCTGTAAAGACAATGATACATGATCAAGACCTACCTATGTATTTATGGGCTGAAGCAGCTAGAACAACATCTATGTACAAAATAGACTATCCCATAGTGCTCTTGATTTCAAAACTCCAGAAGAAGTGTTCATAGGAAAGAAGCCTGAGGTAAGTCATCTTAAAATATTTGGATGTCCTGTATACATTCACATTCCAAAAGAAAAGAGAACCAAGTTGGATCCTTCTGGAAAGAAGGGAATATTTGTTGGATATTGTGAATCATCCAAAGCATTCAGAATTTACATCCCAGGTTTTTATCATATGGAAATTAGTAGGGATGTGACATTTGATGAAGAACCAGCTCTCAAGAGATCTAGGAAGTGCCAACATGAAGAAATCTATGAAGAAGACACACCTTCCAGGATCACAAAGGCTGCACCCATTCCTAAAGATACTACACCTGAAGACCATGACTTGCTAGAACCACAAGAACCCCCCATTACAAACTTATCAAGAAAAAGAAGGCTAGCATGGGCAAGAGACATTATTCAAGGAGCTGAAAAGTATGGAGCTCCTGAAGGCTCCACTAGAGAAAGGAAGAAACCAAAGCTAGTATCCAACTATATGGCTTTGATGTGTAATCTAGTGGATCAGGAACCTACTAGCTATGAAGAAGCAGTTCAGAAGAAAGAATGGGTAGAAGCAATGACAGAAGAATACCAGTCAATAATGAAAAATGATGTTTGGGATATAGTTCCCAAACCAAAAGAAAGTGTAGTGTCCTCCAAATGGATATTCAAGATAAAACATGCTGCGGATGGTAGCATTGAAAAATATAAAGCAATATTTGTAGCCAGAGGATTCTCTCAAAAGGAGGGAATTGACTATGAAGAAACATTTGCACCAGTTGCTAGGTACACTTCCATTAGATCTATCATGGCACTTGCATTGATGATGAAATGGAAACTACACCAGATGGATGTTAAGACAGCCTTCCTGAATGGTGTAATTGAAGAAGAAGTGTACATAGAACAACCACTTGGATTTGAGGTAGAAGATGGAAGAACTCATGTATGCAAACTAAAGAAGGCCTTGTATGGGTTGAAGCAAGCTCCTAGAGCTTGGTACGGAAGGATTGACAGTTTCTTGACAAGCATGGGCTTTACCAAGAGTAAAGTTGATCCTAACCTTTATCTCAAAATTATGATTGATGAACCTGTTATATTATTATTGTATATAGATGATCTATTTATGACTGGAAATGAGAGACATATTATCGAGTGCAAGAAGAAGCTCTCTTCAGAATTTGAGATGAAATATCTCGGATTGATGCACTACTTCTTAGGCCTGGAAGTATGGCAAGACCCAAAAGGAATCTTTCTAAATCAGGGTAAGTATGCTGTGGATATTTTGAAAAGATTCGATATGTTGGACTGTAAAGCCATGGCCACTCCCATGGACTCCAACTTGAAGTTATTAGTAGATAACTCATCAGAGTTAGTGGACATAACTCTGTATAGACAGATTATTGGATCATTAATGTATTTGACTAACACTAGACCAGACATATGTTTTGCTGTGAATACCTTGAGTCGGTATTTGGTGGAACCTAGAAGAGTTCACATGATAGCTGCAAAACATGTGATGAGGTACTTAAAAGGTATGATATATTTTGCTCTTTACTATAGTGGAGATCATGATTTAAATTTGCATGGTTACACTGATGCTGATTGGGCAGGAAGTGTATCAGACAGGAAGAGTACATCGGGAGGATGTTATTGTCTGGGATCTTCTATGATCTCGTGCTATAGCAGGAAGAAGTCTAGTGTGGCTCTCAGCACAATTGAAGCAGAATACATAGTTGCTTGCTTTGCAAGTTGTGAAGCAGTATGGCTTCGTAAGTTATTATCAGGACTGTTTGACTTAGAGATGGAACCCACTATGATTTTGTGTGATAACCAGAGTTGTATCAAAATGACTGAGAATCCAGTATTTCATGATAAGTCAAAACACATAGAGATCCGTTTTTTCTATATACGGGATATGGTGCAAAAAGGAGCTATCAAGCTCAAATATGTGAGCACGGACGAGCAAGTTGCTGATATACTAACCAAACCTCTGTCTCGTGTAAAGTTTGAGCATTTCCGAGACAAGCTTGGTGTAGTTCAAAAGGACTCTCCTCGAATGGGGGAGTGATATGATAGATGAAGATATCTTTGGGTACTGCTATTGATGTGGATACCTATATTGATGATGAGATTGCTTATCTAGATTATATGTTTGCTTGTTTGCTCGTATTGATAAGGATACTTGCATCTATGTTATGTTTGCTTGTATTGATGAGAATACTTGCATATGTACTTGTATTGATGAGGATACTTGTATTGATGATGTGTATACTTGTATTGATGAGGATACTTGTATTGATGATGTGTATACTTGTATTGATGAGGAGACTTGTATTGATGATGTGTATACTTGTACTGATGAGGATACTTGTATTGATGATGTGTATACTTGTATTGATGATATGTATACTTGTATTGATGAGGATACTTGTATTGATGATGCATACTAATGATACCTGTATTGATGAGGATACTGTATCGATGATTTGCCTACCTGTTTCAATGATAAGGTTGAACATGAGGTTGCCTGTTCCGACGATGAGGTTAATGGAGGATTGTATCATCCTTGGACTTCAGTCCTAAAGTGATCCATAGACAGATGTCTTCGAGAATATGGTCCTTAGTGGACGTATATAGGACTGCATCGTCCCTGAGTGTTTGGTTCAAAATGTACATGATAGGATTGTATCATCCTTGGACTTCAGTCCTAAAGTGATCTATAGACAGATGTCTTCGAGAATGCGGTTCCTAGCGAACGATGAGGATTGTATCATCCCTGGACTTCAGTCCTAAAGTGATCCGTAGGCAGATGTCTTCGAGAATATGGTCCTTAGTGGACGTATATAGGACTGCATCGTCCCTGAGCGTTTGGTTCAAAATGTACATGATAGGATTGCATCATCCTTGGACTTATGTCCTAAAGTGATAGGGATTGATCATCCTGTAAGTGGATCAGGATTGCATCATCCTTGGACTTATGTCCTAAAGTGATGGGGATTGATCATCCCGTAAGTGGATCAGGATTGCATCATCCTTGGACTTATGTCCTAAAGTGATAAGGACTAATCATCCTGTAATTAGATTGGGATTGCATCATCCCTAGACATGGTGAGGTGTCTTAAAGTGATAAGGACTAATCATCCTGTAAGCAGATTGGGATTGCATCGTCCCTAGATATGGTGAGGTGTCTTAAAGTGATAAGGACTAATCATCCTGTAAGTAGATTGGGATTGCATCGTCCCTAGACATGGTGAGGTGTCTTAAAGTGAGAAGGATTGATCATCCTGTAAGTTGATCTGGATTGCATCGTCCATAGACATGAGAGATGTCTTAAAGTGAGAGGGATTGATCATCCCGTAAGTGGATTAGGATTGTATCATCTTTGGACCTATGTCCTAAAGTGAGAGGGATTGATCATCCCATAATTGGATCATGTGTATTGTAGGATATGCTGCTGTTGTACTGATGATCGAGTGGATCTAGTTGATGATGATGCTGATGATTGTGTGATGATGATGCCGATGATCGTGTGATGACGATGCTGATGATCATGTGATGACGATGCTAATGATCGTGTGATGACGATGCTGATGATCGTGTGATGACGATGCTGATGATCGTGTGATGATGATGTAGCTGTTCGAGTGCTGCAGAAGATGAAGACTCAGTACTGAAGATGTTGATGTTCCAATATTGAAGATCTTGAAGATGTTCCAGTAACTGCTTCAGTTACTGATGATGTATAAAGAAAGCTTCCAATGATTTATAGATGTATCATGTATCATGTAGTCGATGACTCCTTGCTCCTGCAGTTGTTGTTATAATATCCTTCTCGTTAAGGGGGAGTGTTGAAATATTGTAACTTCAAAGAATATTATATTTGTATTATTCTGGAGATGTTTTATTCCTCCGACGGGACTCTATTTGTATATCCGGAGATGTTTATTCCTCCATTGGATTATGGGAACTAGGGTTATTAGATCTCCTATGTAGGGATTGGCCCGAAGTTATTTTATCGGAGGTTATTAGACTAAATTTGACAAGTTGGCCTCATAGGGTAAAAAGTCAGTTGGAAAACAAGTATAAGTAGAGGAGGTTGTTCTTCACTTAACTCACTTGTTCTCACACTTCAGTTGTGCGCATAGGAGAGAGAGAGTTCTGCATAGAAGGAGAAGGAGCCCTTGTTGTGGTCTACTATCTTGTATTGGGTTGATTATCTATATTGAGGAAAGCTTTGCTGGGTTTTCTACCCCATGAGGGTTTCCCAGGGTATATCTGTGTCTATCTTGTGATTGTGTTTTTTTCAGTGATCTTGCTTGTGCATTTATGCTAGAATTTAACAAAAAACATGAATCTTACCTATCCAATGCACTTGTTGATCACTTGGTGTATGGGTGAGTGAGGCTCGGTTGGTTGGGTGAAAATAGAACAACTCCGCTCTGTTTTTTTAATTAGCTTAACAGAAGCGTGTGCGCCCTATTGAGCGCGCACGCGCCCTGGTTCGGTACCGCACCTAACAACGTGTACACGCGTCCTTAGGCATGTGCGCGCATCTATTTTTCCCCGCTAGCGCGGCTCCGTTGCAACACTTTTGGGGAGCATCTTTGTGCGCCCACCCTATAATTAATTTTTAAGATTATAAATTTCTCCTTTCTCATTTGTCCTTTGCTTTCTAACTTGTCCTTTGTTTTCTTTTTGTCAGATAAAATGATAGAATAAGTTGAATATTATGATTCAAGCATGGAGTTGTTATATTTATTTTTAATTGTGATGTTTAAGATACTTACATTTGAATAACCCATCAATTAGAGTTAATGTTCATAAAATTGTGAATTTAAGAAGTCACTATGTGGAAATTTTGATTCTAGAGTTAATGTTCATAAAATTGTGAATTTAAGAAGTCACTATGTGGAAATTTTGATTCGTATATTCTAATTCTAGAGTCATCACATTGATATCAAGTTTGAGAATGACAAGTGAAAGGTTTACTTTGTTAAAAGCAAAAGAATCCATAAGAAGCCTAGCTTGGGACATAGCCAATATTAAATCATTATTGTACATAGTGGAGAATATGAAAAAAATGAAAAAACTATCTAGATGTTACCAAAAATACATGAAGGACGAGCTTAATTAGTAATGGCCATAAGTTTACTCTATTATTAAATTGTTCTTTTATCCCTCAATGTTGGTATATTTCAATATCATATCAACTTAAAGCATGGAGGGATAGCTTAATTAGTAATGGCCATAAGTTTACTCTATTATTAAATTGTTCTTTTATTCGTCAATGTTTGTATCTTTCAATATCATATCAACCGTAAAACTTAATTACCAACCAAATAGAAGTAATATTCCTTGAAAATATCTATTGTACGGAAACCAGAACATTCGTTCCATATGAATTGTGCAAATGCATCAATCCGGTGCACTTTATCTTCTATCTTCTCGGTCACAAAAGCACAAATCTATAAGGTAGTAAGTCATTATTATTATTCTTGGAATGATTGTTGGTGTAATATATCGAGAGGACAAAAAAAATGTAAAATGTAAAATGATTGTTGATGTAATATGTCATGCATGATTATTCTTTCAATGATTGATGTAAATCTATAAGTTAGTAAGTGATGTTTGGAGTGAGATTAATGACAAGCGGAAGGCTCACATCTCTTTACCTTTTTTAAAAGTCATGTTTGGAGTGAGATCAATGACAAGCGGAAGGCTCACATTCAGTGTTGGAATTTGATTTTCATTCTACCCGTCGGATTAATTTTTTTTGACGTTTTGGGTTTTTATATTACTCATCACAAAACGTTTTGCTTAAAATTTTACCCTTCAACAATGAAGTCTTTTAAAAAAAAAATCGTAATCAGAATCCAGATTTTTAAATAGATACAAGCTTTTGTAAATGTAATCGTTATAAAATAGATACAAGCCTTTGTAAATCAAATCTGTCCATACCCTTGCTTTTTTTTACTTTGCCCTTGGTAAGGGTACAACTCCCCAATACTTCACAAAAGTAAAGGAGTTTATAGACACTGAGGATAAAAATACTAGGCTATTAAAAATAAAATAAAGGCATGAAATGCCTACCTAGTTCGGACTCCAGAGCTCATTGTAGCAGAACATTAGAGGGCTTCGCTCCTCAAGCAACTACATGAGTCTAGACAGCAAAAATCAAAATCTCAAGGAGCAGGTGGCTATGATGGAGACTGCAATTAAGCAATTACAGAATGCAGGCATACCAAGTGCAATCATGCATAGTTCACAAGAATTATAAATAATAATGATGAATATATAGCTTTGTATGCTTTTTTTTATATACTCTGTTGTTCTACAAACTACATTTCATTCCAAATGTTGCACATAGATTTCATGTCTCTCAATGCCTTATTTAGTATTGGCCTTCATTTAAATTCTGCATCTATACCAAAACTTTTGAGTCTGAATCTATATAAATTACATAAATTATGGGATAACTCGCTAAATACACACGCTGCACATTATTTATGTTATTTAAAATTATTAAAAAATACATACTTGATAACATTTCTTCAAACTCATAGATTTAAGTAAATGTTTGAATCTAAACAAATCACTAAATATAATTTACCAAAAAAATAGTGCATGCATTACCTTTGATAATGCAAGTAATTCTCAAACTTTGTCTTCAAGGCTCTCTAACTTCCAATGTTTTGTAACATTCTAATGTAATCAATGAGCATTGAGCACTTAAATTTGTAAGCTAATTGCAATAATAAAATAGTCAAAAAATACTGGAAAAATCATTGAGTTAAAGGAGTTGTTTATTTTAGGAAAAATCAATGCAAGTTGTAAATGGAAAGACATGAAAATAATTCTAATTTAATAGATGTTTCTATTTTTTTATTAAATGTATGGTTGCAACTTGTAAATGGAAAGACATGGAATTAGATCTAATTTAATAGATGTTTCTATTTTTTTAGTCAATGTATGGTTTGGAAGTTGGAATTTACAAAATATAGTTTTATATAAAATAAATATATTAATATTATTAGTAAATTAATAATATAAAGATGTTTTAGAAATTTTATTGCCCTTCAAAAATACATTTTGAAAATTTTCTCACTTTTCATAAATGACGGTTAATCCAAATTTTAAACTGTATTTGATGGGCAAAACGCCCCATGACGGACATTTTGCCCGTCAAATTCCATCACTGCTCACATCTCTTTACTTTTTTAAAAGGAAAAAAATCATGAAGTATGGCGCATAGCCGACAATAAAAGAATATTATTGTAGATAGTGGAGAATCTGCTTTGTAAAAAGCTCTGTAGATGATAAGCTTGTATATAGTAACGGGGCCAACATGTTTTGTTTTCGGACAAACATGAAATGTCTTTTATATTTAGAAGTGACATGTGTCTACCCATTATTATAAAAATCTTTTCAATTTTTCATTTTCTTCATATGTGAAAATTTAGAAAGAAATTGTTAGAATGATCAGGTCAATGGATGTTATAGTTGAGATGAAATGAGAATATAAATGTTTAATATATTACTATAAGGATTATATAGTTTCGATCAATATTTTTATTTAGATTTTTAAAAATAATATAATTGAGATTATAAAAACATAAATATGAATACTAAAATTAAAGTTATTATTAACTTAATTTTTAGATGGTTAATTTAATTGAGATTATAAATATAAAATTTTAATATAATTTATTTAGATTATGAAAATTTCCGAGATATGATGTAAGTGTATTAATTTATAGAGATTCACATGCTAATGATATGGAGTGGATTCTCACTGCTCTTACTTCCATTACTTTTTATCTTGACTTTTGATTGATGAAAAAATAAAAATAGTTTATATATTATAATCTAAGTACAAAGTTGTTATATTAATTTTGAGGTGTATTGATTTTAGTTTAATATTTTAAGATTTTAGTCTCGACATTACTACTTGTTGCAGCAAGAAGAAGGAAGTTGGTAAAAGAACAATATAGCCAGATGCGTATGCAAATGCATTTGAGAAAGTTAGATCTAGAACATTTATTTTGTCTTTGAGTTATTAAAGCAAGAAAAATGATCATTAAACTGTAAACAAGCGTCCATATAATTGTTTAGCTTATCACCAATACTTTATTGATCATGCACCTTGATTTAAAGAGTGACTAAGTTTTGGACATGCACATTTCATCTATATCACTGAATGCCAACTTGCCAACTCAGTCTCATAGCAAACAGTTAAAGTGGAGATTGAAGCCATTAAAATTCCATTTATGCCCCTCATAAATCAACTTCAATGAAGAGTCTCACCTGGTATGCTAGAGAACATATGCCCACAACAACGATGCCCCAATTCATGTCTCAATCGAGTGGATATTATGTCTGCAGTGATGGTGCAATCCAACCGTCTGGATTTGTGACGCACATGGATATTCGAAGGTGTTTCTTTAATTTAATAACCTACATCCACCTGGGATCTAAATATTTAAGAAATTGAGCCAAAAATACCATCAAATGATGAATGATAGAAGAGAAACCAATGGACTTGTTACAGGTTGCAATGTCATGGACTCATTATAGGGGCCTTTCGTTATTTGAAACGTGCACATAGGTTGGGGAAGGTGACGTACAATTGCGATAAGGAGTTTGTTCCTCATTGAACATAGGTTTATTTTAGCTAGCAGGATTTGCATATTGCAGAATTGATAGTGATAGAAACTATAGACTTCTTGTGGCAGTGCCAACAAGGAAATACACGACATTGTAATAAAATCATTGTTTGAACTTGGATTGAGAGGACAAAGATGTGTATGGTAGCTATATTTCTAGTATGGTTGGTCAAATGGACAGTTCATGTTGTTGAAAATTGAACCATGAACCATCCCTTTTATGTTATATGTATCATGATTTCATTTTAGCCTAAATTTTATTACAGTCTCGTTGGGGTTGTGGGCATATCTATTTTTGCATTTAGTAATAAGCATGTATGCATTGAGTATGAAACATGTCTATTTTGGATTCTAGCAAGTATTGAAATGCAAAGGTTCACACCAAGTTCCACACTAAATCCAAAATTTGGATGAATGTCTCGCATATTTCATTAATGAGTGGATGAATTAGATTTATTTTAATATCTCATTATGGTAAATATTTTATAAATATTTTCTATTTATGAGGTTAAAAATTGATTGGTGGAGTTCTCAATTATTGAAGGTATCTTCATGAAGAACACTCCAGATAGGTATTTTTATACTTATGTATTTTTTTACACGTTGGTTGTTTTCTTTGAGGGATATATAACTTGCAGTTGTAAATCAATATTTTATGGACTAATTAGGATTTTTCTACAGCAGGTTTATATTTATTAATTTTGTTATTCATAATCATAAAATTTTACATATTTCAAAACGGATACTAAACAATAGAAAGAAATCTAAAGAACTTATAAAATATCATAAAATATATTATTTAAAAAAGCCACGTTGGCATCTATATCCTTTAAGTGTTGTAGTTGGAAAGTGACTTCTTGATTGTGGAATCTCAATTTTAAAGGAGAGAGAGTTGGGAGAAAAATAGAGACAAATGGGATGGGATATTGGATAACAATTTTGTATTCTATAGTTGTATTAATAGCCATTTTGGAACTTGGAGTAGAAACTAAGTTGGATATCCCATTACTAGAAGAAAAAAAAATATTATCTATGTCTTTGAGCTTTATTGGTATTAATGTATTCAAGAGTTTTTAAACCTCACTAGGGTTTCCTCTTACCACCGGTTAAGTTTGTTGTAGTTGAATTCTCTTGCATATATTTAAATGATACTACATAAATCCTTGACTTGAAGTATACATCTAGGACACATTTTATGTGATTTGGAAATAATCTTTCCATTTTTTTTCTCAATTTCCAAGTTTAACATACAACTTGTATAGACTCCTAAAAATGATTTGATTTATATTTATGCACATACCTATATCACAATCCTTATAGTATTGGTATATTAAAAAGATATTTTTTATTTATAAAATAAAACAATTCCAAAATGAACAAGAAAATTGATAGCCATAGTCGTATATGCACAAAATGTCAATTATAATGGTCACAGAAAAGTGTCAAGAGGGTTAACTACTGCATCTGAAACCTAAAACCACTCTTTTAACTCACATGATTCCTCTCGTTATAAAAGAAGTCATGTTTATGATGTTCATGGTTTACTCTGAGTACTAATCTAGGCAGTGTATAAGCCTTTCCTTCATTGAAATCCTTGAACAAACACTCTGTCTACTAGAAAGATTCATAGGATGAGATATGAATTGAACCCTTGAATTTGTTCCACACCAAATGGAATAGAATCAGTTCCGCACCAAATGCAGTAGAACGATTAATTAAATTGCGAGGGAAAACCCAAAGATCCAGTTTGATAATGAATTTAATTTAAAAAAAAACTACATGACATTTATATTAAGTAATACATTGATAAGAATATGGACAAGATACCCTAAATATTCTGTACAAAATGGCCAGACCTAAGAGTAAACCTTTGATTATATATTAATAAACTAGCTATTTAAATTTATGCAAACGAAAATTGAGATTAATGAGAGAAAAAACCAGAATGACCATCATTATACAGTCATTCCATTGTTATAATTTAGGTGAGGCCCATCCTTTCAAAAAAAATATACAACTGAGGAATTGTTTCAAATGAGGGATTGGAAACTTCAACATTAAATAGACATTGAATTCTCCTTGAACTACATAGGATTTTCCTCTTAATATGGCAAGCTAGTGGCCAGATCTGAAGCTAGACTTTCAAGAGTGCGTTCAAAGTAACATACTTGTGATATCATCATTTTCAAGGAGTCACCATGAGACCAAAAGTTGTAAATGGTGCATGCCATGATAGAGGAAGGAAGGATTAGTGTTAATATAGATTCAAGGAATTTTGTGAAAACAAGGGCATGGGTTTAGAATGCATACCATTGCACTAATTACTAAAAGCAAGACCTTTCAAATTAAAAATACCACTCCTCAATCCTCGACGTCCTCAAAACATCAAATACTTGTAATTGCAGTAAACACAAATGAATTTTTAGCAGTGTTGGAATATTTGTTCATTTGAGAATATAAACAACAAAAGTTTAATAATATACCCGTAGAGCGACTGAGAAGACCAAAGATTCGCATGCTCTCCTCCAAAAGGGTCATTTTTTCATATACCATGCAAACCACAGCTTAATAAGGCCTGTTTGTTTTGGAGACCAGATAAGACCTATATAAGATTATGCTACAATTTTTCACCTTGATAATATTAGACCTGCATAGACTAGTTTGTAATAGGCCTGGACATGACCACATAGATGAGCCTTAAACAACCTAGATGTTGATGCTTCAATGCATGAAGATATAATCTCACAGCTATGCAAAAGGCTAACAAGGCACTATTCAATTATCATGTTTAATGTAGTCCATTTCCAATGAAGGCACTAAAAAATTAGTCCAAATTCCACTTTAGCTCTCTAAATTATTGACAATCTATTTCAACAGTAAGAATAGGGGACAAATGCGAAAACCATGGAATGATGATGCATCAATTTCCTCAAAAGAAGAAATTTCTGATGCTTCCATTTATATACTTTGATTGACCTTCCAAATAGGACTAGAATAAGACTTCCACTGCACAGCCTCCTATGACCTTCATAATATTCAAAATACATGATTCCTTCAATCATTGCCAAAGCCCTTTTGGAAATACTGTCCACAACATAATTGTATTGCCTCTAGATATGAATGAAAGAAAGATTCATGAATAGAGCATTCATATCTTCAATTCTTTGTGTCTAGTGCTCCAATGTATTGACTTGAAGATTCAAGTTTCCAGAAGTTCATTCCACTATAAATCTAGAGCTATCTCCAAGTACCTGTAATGAAAGGATGTTTTTGTTAAGGGGAAAATATAATAGACCCCAAAGGGACAATAATTCAGACTCGGTATTAGAACCCTCTCCACAACCCATCCAAATGAGATATTTTTTAGAGCAAGATAATATGATACACATTCCATCTATACATTCCTTGTTTTGTTCAGCCCCATCAAAGAAACCAAAAGGAAAGGAACATGTTGATCAAATACTGGAAAAGGAAAGAGCTTGGGATGATTGTCCATAGGATCATTTTGGAATTCTCTGTAAGAAACCAAAATTTTAGAAATGACCAAAGTGTTATTTACCTTTGCATCCTCAAAAATAATTTTATTCTTGTGCCTCCATATTCCCCATATAACAAAGAGATGCATCTTTTTGTGTCTTCCATAGTTGACTGTCCACAGAGAAAAACAATCTTCAAAGGATAGATTTGTCCAACAGAATGGAAGATGAAGGATTTTTGTGACCCCCTTCCTTACATGTTGATAAAACCTATAAGAGACAAATAGGTGGTTAACAATTTCAACATTTTGGACACGCAAACAACAATAATTTGTTCCAACATCCCCTCTTTTAATGGTTGTCCCAAGTCAATATTTTATTCTCCATAACTAACCAACAAAATACTTTAAGTCTTAAAGGATCCCACCACTTCCATAACTTTTGAAGCCACCATTTATAATTTGTATCCACAGAAATAGATACTAAAGCTTCATATGCCAGCTTAGCAGATACTTGACCTCTAGCTGAATCCCAAGACCATAAGAGTTGATATTCATTTTCTGAAAGTCTAACCCCACAATGGATTGAGTCTAATAAATAATTTGACCATTCTGAGGCATAATCAACCTGCAAACCTAGGTCTGCAGTTACGAACCAATAATTTGAATCAAAGGAACTAGCTCCAAGTCTCTTTGCATGATCCAATTTATAAAGACCAAGGGAATACATATTATCAAGTAAACCAAGAGAAATATTATAGAAGTAATCACCTCCAACAATTGGATATTTCCCCAATCTAATTTGTATCCCATGACCCACATTCCAAGCCATCCATCTATCCAGAAAGGGCATGGATTCAAATAAACATTTCCACCTATTTGAGGCATTTGGAAACTTTTTGGTAGTCTCTCTAAACCAATTTACAACATACTTTTTCTTAACATATTTAACTCTAACAACCTCACTCCCCAAAAAATTTCCAAATAAATCCCTCCAAAGACCTTTCATGGTCAATGCCTTTCCAAATAGGAAGATGTTAGAGAGATATTTGGTTCATGCCCTAGAGCTTCAAGCTATCACCGATCCATGGCTCTGATTTGGGGACTTGATCTTGTGGGTAAGATCAAATCACCCTAGTTAGATGGGCATCCAAAAGCTCATCATCATGGATACTGAGTACTTCACAAAAGGGAAGAGTACATGTTATCTGCTTCCACAATCATGTTGCATATCTCTTTATTCTAAATCAAATAGTCTCTTTGGCCCAGCCCGCTCATCGGACAATGGAAAATCATTCAAGAACATGGAAGTAAAGAAAATTTTCAAGTCCATATCTAGCAAGATATAATTAATTTGATTTAATTCATTTGTCCATACTCTTAGTAGATTTTCATCCCAACTGATTAGAAAAGGTAGTCGGGAGAGGAGATGTGATTATTGTGAGTTAGCTCAATTCTACAGTATAATTTCCTATAATAGTGTGCTAAAATAATGAGCTCAATATCTCAAGAGAGGGATCCATACACAGAGAAAATAATAGTTCACAGAGGAAGGGTGAAGTTGCTCCTCAAAAAACCGATACCATAAGTACAAAGGTAAGAATAATCTATTTTTAAAGCAAAAGTACCATTATAGTTTGTAAGAATAGCATGTGTCATTGTTTTATCTATTGTTTTGCATCTAGAGAATCAGAACATGCCTACCAGTGTGAGGATGTAGAGGGTGAGCACATATTTGTTTTAACATATGACTAGATGGCCTTTTCATTTTAAGTTAAACCTCATAGAAGAAGACAAGTAAGATATGTTGTAAAAAATTCAAAAGGAGTGGCAAAGCGTCGACCATGTTTAGTTGAAGAGAATATTTGAGCAATTGTTGAACTCTTGGGATCATACCAGCTAGAAGATGAATCATGCTCTTTCCATTGTGGGAAGGCAAGGGGGTTTTGCAGCTACTTCCAACAACACACACTGATCTCCAAAACTCAGAAAATTCACCTACAGGACAGTCACAGCTGACTGTCACAGCTTACTGTAATCTTCAGCATAGTCACAGCTGACAGTAACAGCTCATTGTTTTAGCTAATAGTCACCTACAGGACTGTTGCAACTGTGTTGCAGCTGACTGTTACAGTTGCGTTATGATGACCCCTGTGTTCACAAACTTTAATAACAAGCAAATATAATTAACTCTTAAAATATCATAAATATTTTAAGCTACTACAACAAACTAATCTTCAAAATAATTCCGAGTTTACAAACTCATGAAACAAAGCATATCAAAAAAATACACAGTAAAATTCTGAGATTGATTTCAACTTTGTTCATTCACTCCCTATTCCTTAAAATCACTATTACAATGTTGGGTATATATAGTGTTTTAACCCAGTTGATCATTAAATGTTAATTGCCCCTTCATTACAAAATCTAAGTGCAGAAATAACTACACAGTTACAGGCTGTTACAGACTGAAAAAATAGAAAACTACGTTGGCCCTTCAGAACATAATCTTATCTCCAAAAATAAATGTTCTGAGTTGTTACAGTCTTAATAAGTTAAAATGGCAGGCTGTAGGTGCCTCTTCAAGCTTCGATGTGCTTCAACATTTAATGCTTAAGTCGGTTTAAGCAGTGGATTCCTCTTCAACAATTTGAGTAGTTAACAAAATCTGATTTGGTTTATCTTCTGGCTTTTCAAAAACTATAATAAGTTAAATCTGGGTGGTGATTGTCTTTTGCAGATTTCGGTGGCTACAATTTCTGGGCGGTGATGCCTCTTCAAAATATCGGTGGACATCTATCTCAACTGTGGAGTAATTAATTATTTATAACATTCTCCCCCTTAATTACTACACTAAAAAAAATAATTTTGAAATACTATCTTTCTGTTACAGCTTACAAACCCCAATGTTTTTCCTATGAAACTCAAACAACTCTTTCCCCAGAGGTTTTGTAAATAGGTCTGCAAATTGATTTTCTGATTTGCAAAATTCCATACTGATTTCATTCTTGTTTATCAGTTCTCGAATGAAATGATACCTTGTATCAATATGCTTGCTTCTTTTATGAAAGACGTGATTTCTTGATAGTGCAATCACTGATTCGTTGTCACAGAAAATCTGTGTGGGTCCATCTTGTTCATGCTGCAACTCAGAAAGAGTTCTTCTCATCCACACAGTCTGACATGCAGCTGTTGTTGCTGCAACATAATCTTCCTCAATAGGTGATAGTGTCACTATGGGTTGCTTCTTTGAAGTCCATGCTACGGATCCCAATCCAAAACTGAATACATATCCAGATGTACTCTTTCTATCATTTGTAGAACCTGTAAAATCACTGTTAGTATATCCAATCAACTTAAAATCTAAGTTTGATGTATACTGGATACCAAAATTTGTTGTTCCAACAATATATCTCAGAATCCTCTTTCTAGCTTGCCAGTGGGTGTTCTTTGGGGACTCCATAAATCTTGAAATCATACTTACTGCAAACACAATATCAAGTCTTGTTGCAGTCAAGTACATGAGACTTACTACCAGTCTCTTATACATTGTTGAATCAACTTTTGATCCATCATACTCCTTACTGAGTTTTGTACCAGTTGCAATTGGAGTTACAGTTGGCTTACAATTCATCATTCTGAATCTTTTCAGTATATCATTTGCATACTTAGTTTGACTGATAGAAATACCATCTTCAGATTGAGTTACTTCTATACCAAGAAAATATTTCATCATTCCTAAATCAGTCATCTCAAATTCTGTTTTCATGGCTTTCTTAAACTCATCTACTGAAAGATCTCTAGTGAAGATCAAATCATCAACATATAAGCAAACAATCAGTATCTTACCATCTTGGTTTACCTTTGTATACAAGGTTGGATCACTTGGACTTCTGTTAAATCCTTCACCATTCAAATATTCATCAATCCTGCTGTACCAAACTCTAGGTGCCTATTTCAATCCATACAATGCTTTCTTTAATCTGTAAACTTTGTCATCGTGTCCATCAATTTCATATCCAGGCGGTTGTCTCACATAAACCTCTTCTTCTAAATATCTATTCAAAAACGCAGACATTACATCCATTTGATACACATACCATTTATTATGAGTAGCAATAGCTAATACCATCCTTACTATATCAAGTCTGGCTACAGGTGCAAACATCTCATTATAATCAATACCAGGTTGTTGACTAAACCCCTGAGCTATAAGTCTGGCTTTGTATTTTTCAACTTCACCATCAGCATTTAACTTAGTCTTATAAATCCATTTGAAACCAATACAATTTTTATTATCATGAAGATCTACAAGATCCCAAGTATTATTTCTTTCTATGGCATCAATTTTTTCATCCATTGCTTTTATCCAAACATCCTTTTTAACTGCTTCATCAAAACTTACAGGATCACATGCCATCAATGCAAAATTTGAAACTTGATCTACTTCTTCATCTTGCTCATATAGTTCTCTTAAACTTCTAGTCTTCTGACCTCTAACTTTGTTTCTTAATGAAGCTAATGTAGGATTTGATTCATTACTTACCTCTGATTTTGTTCCTTGCCATGCATCAACACTTGATGGTTCACCACGTTCTTGAGTTCTGGGCATTCTGGCAGGTGTCCTTACTGCTGGTGTAGGCATTTGTGGAGTTAACTGTCCTCCATGTATGCCCTGCTCATCTTCTTCACCTTCTACGTGAGATGTAACCGTGTCCTCTGCAACCAACTTATCTATGCTGCCATCCCATGCTTCTTCTTCCTTAAATATCACATCTCTGCTGATCACATACTTCTTGGTGATTGGATTATAGAGTCTATATGCTTTAGATTCTTCTCTATATCCAACAAAAATACATTTCTAACTTCTGTCATCCAATTTTCTCCTCATCTCTTCAGGTACATGTGCATAAGCTACACAACAAAAAATTCTTAAATGAGATATGCTACTACTCTTACCACTCCATGCTTGCTGGGGAAATCGATCCCTTCACGCTCTTAGTTGGGCTTCTATTCAGAATGTATACTGCACAGGCAACATCGTCTCCCCAATATTCATTTGAAAGATGCTTCTCCTTCATCATACTTCGAGCCATGTTCATAATGGTTCGATTCTTTCTTTCTGCTATTCTGTTTTGATGTGGAGTGTAGCGAGCAGTAAACTGTCTCTTAATTCCATGGTATTTACAAAATTCCACAAACTCATTCAACATATACTCACCTCCTCTATCTGATCTCAACACTTTAATACTTCTGTCACTCTCCTTTTCAACCATAGCTTTAAAGCTTTTAAACACATCAAATGCTTGAGATTTCTGTTTCAGCAAATACACCCAAGTTTTTCGATTGAAATCATCAATGAAAGTCATAAAGTAAACATTACCAATCAAGGAAGGTGTTTGCATCGGTCCACACAAATCTGTGTGTACTAGCTCCAGTGGTGCTTTTCCTCTGTATGAGACTCTAGAGATGAATTTCTCTCTATGATGCTTTCCCAATATGCAACTCTCACATGAGCTTGTTGGTTGCTGGATACTGGGAAACCCTTTTACCATCTGCTTCTTCTGTAACAAATCTAAGCCACCAAAATGTAAATGGCCATACCTCAAATGCCATAACCATGATTGATCTAAACTATTAGTTTTATAAGCATTCAAAGAGTTAGTCAAATCATTCCTCATAATCAGCGGAAACTTTCTATTTTTTGTCATTTATACTCTAGCTATCAATTGCATACTTGGAAATTTGTCATAAATAATACATACCTTATCTTTAAGGAACACTCTGTACTTCTTCTCCAACAACTGTCCCACACTCAATAAATTACACGTTAAACCAAGAACATAATAAACATCATGAATTGTTCTTCTTTTACCATTCTTGGCATATACAACAATCACACCTTTACCATTAACTTTTACTTTACAGTCATTACCCAATTTCACTTCAGACTGAATGCTTGTATCCAGATTTACAAATAACTCCTTATTTCCAGTCATATGATTGCTGCATGCGCTGTCCAAGAACCATATATCCTTTGAACTTTCCTGGGTGACATTACAAGTTAGAAACATAGGCTTCTCTTCATTTTCAGCCTCCTCTGTAACGTGTGTAGACAACTTACCAGTATCAACTTGCTTCTTCCAACACTTGTTAGCAAAGTGCCCAAATTTCTTGCAATAGAAACATTGAACTTTAGATCTATCATACCTTTGATTTCTTGGCTGCCACGTTCTGCTGCTACTCCCCCTTACGCTAGGAGTATTCTGCTGTAATTTCTCTTCAGATTCTGAATCATTTCTGCTGTCACAATGATCAGTAGTTCGACCTCCTCTTCCTATGCTACTAGATCTTCCTCTGCCTCTGCCTCTAGTAACATGTAAGTGAGATTTAAAAGCATTTTCTAATGGAGTGACATCATACCTTTTCATTCTTGATTCATGGGCAATCAAAGAACCAGTCAACTCATCAATGTGCATTTGAATGAGATCTTTAAACTCTTCAATGGGAACAACCACTGCTTCAAACTTCTTTGGCAAACATCTTAGCAATTTCTCTATCACACGCTGATCTGGAAGGTCTTCACCTTTAATTTCTCTATCATTTGGTTTATCTTCTGGCTTTTCAAAAACTATAATAAGTTAAATCTGGGTGGTGATTGTCTTTTGCAGATTTCGGCGGTTACAATTTCTGGGCGGTGATGCCTCTTCAAAATATCGGCGGACATCTATCTCAATGGTGGAGTAATTAATTATTTCTAACATCCATGATACAAATATATATATATATATATATATATATATATGATAATAAGATGATGATGTGAATGGTTACAATGAGTCCTTATATAAAGGATTTCAAATCCCGGTGGGTACTAGCTTAAAAAAAAATAACATTAGAATTTAAGCTTTTCCACAACAAATTTCTTCAATGTTTGTCTGACTTGTGTGATTTGATAATCTCATTGAACTTGCTAATCTTTGCAAGAAGCACATCAAATTTTAGTAACATCTTCTCCATTTCTCGAACCAGTTATTGTGCAAGACTACGGTTGAATTCTTGTTGCACTGCTATTAGCTCTCTGATTCTTCTCCACTGCTTCCAATTCCTTCGTATTCACTGTATGATGAGAATTAAGGATAGGAGTAGCATCATATTTTCTTCTACTATGCGAGGAATCCCGCCCCGTAAATGAACCAATATACTCCATTTCAGAATGATAAAATTCGGCTAGACCCCAATCTATGAGATGAAACTTCATTTTCTCATGGTCTATCATAACATGGTGTGCTTTAACATCATGATGCATGAAATGCAACATCACCTTAAATACTAGAGCTTCCATATCTTCATCCTTTATATTAGTCGTATTCTGATCCTTCATTTTCTCTCCACAATGAACTCTTCTGTCGGCACTCGGCATGCTTTCCATTTGATAAAGCTGCTATACACAATGGTTCTACATCTTCTGACACTTCTTCTGAAATAGACTCAGGTGCACCAAAGTTAGAACCTATAAAAAAGCTTTCAGAGTTAGCTAGTGTTGCATCTTGTATAGAGAATTGATCACTGTCATCATCTATTTTACTAGAATTAGAGTTGGAAAGCTATGAAATGGAAGGAAACTCTTTTCTATCACTCTCTTCACTGGTTCTTTCACTACGTCTAATGTATTTTGTTGTAGATTGAGAACTTGTACCTAGGTCACAAAGCTCTATTGCCATATTTTCTGCAGGTGGTATTCCTTCTTATTTATCACCATCTTCAATTTTTCTCTCCAAAACTGTTGACATGTCTTGGGGTATGTTCCTAATTCTTCCACCAGTCCTCTGTAGTGATTGTAAACCTTGCTTAGAATTACGCAAAATAAACTGTAATATCAAGCGAGAAATGCTCAGGTATGGGAGGGTGCTCATCCTGCATAATTTGAAAGAGAGGAGGCATAGGTGCAAGATCATAATACTAAAGAACACATGTGAGCACCTCTGTCTCCGTGCAACCTACACTCCAGATATCTGATGTGACACTGAATCGTGACATATCAATTACCTCAGGTGCCATCCAATAAGGACTCCCAAAAACTGAATGATAATATGTGAACATCATAGATAAATCTTTCTATTTTCGTTTCTTCTAATTCCCTTACAACCCCTTGACTTAGGCTTTGTAGATGCCAGTTTTGTGGTGTTTTCTCTACAAACAATTGTCAATCCTTTGTTTGCTTTTCCACTAATGACTTTTATGGTAAGTGTATCGAAAATAACAACCTTCAAATAAAGAGGCACCTCATCGGCAGCATGGTTGTAGATATGTGTATCTATATCTGAGATGACATGATTATGAGCAATGAACAACTCGCGGACTCGCTTCAGTGAAAACAATTCGGACAGGTTGACAACTATGAAAATTTCATAATACACATGGAGTTTGATGTCAAGATGCAGATGACCTGTATAAATGAATTCCATGATTGATTTAAATGTCGAAAAACCTACTTGTATGACCGCACTATTATTTTTTTAAGTATTCATCACCTCTTATTATACCTCTTATTATATGGCAGAGATAGTATTCTCACCTAATTTATGGATTAGCACAGCCACAAGTAAAGTGGTCGGTGAACATCGATAGGTATAGTCAAATACTTAGTTTTGTGGAGATAATTGTTAAACATAAAATAATTAGGATAAATATTAAAGTAACATAAACATTAAACTAATTAATATAAACATAAAAACAAATATTATTTAATAAACATAGCCCTTTTCGTAAAAGCTTATTTAAATCTTAATCAATATGCATTTGAGCATAACAAGATACTGTGACCATGAAATGAATCCCCACTCTACACTTGTTACACTCAAAGAAGTTCAAAATCTGATATAATATCTAAACACCTATCACACCTATCGATATAATAACCTCGAACAAAATTGTAGTTAAAAAATGGCCAAAAAGATCTCTCTAAGATGCATCTACCTGCTTCCCTAGGATGCATCTACCTGCTTCCCTGATAAAAAGTGACCTACAATATGAGTTGCAAAATTAATAACAACCTTGAAATTCCATTCTCTTTTCTGACCACTCATTCCATCATCCTCATCAACAAAATTAATTTTAAATTCTTTGGATGAAAAGGGTAGTTCCGCAGCAGTGTACAAGTTCTTGTGACCATTGTACGTAGGTATCCTCCTGCCCAAATGGGACTCTCGAAATAATTTGACCAACTGCTCCATTACAGCCCTATTAACACCACGAGAAGTAACGTCTGTTGTGATCAAAACACCATAATGACGAAGACCTTTATCTAGCAACTTTGAAAGGAAATTATTTGCTTTAACAATGTGTAATCCACAGTCTCTATCAATTTCAATCTAATACAGATCGTCGTTACAATTTTTGCAATGATAGCACCATACACTACCATATTTTCCGCATCCATTACAAATGAACACTTTTTGTGTCAATATAAGTGTTTTGTGTTCATGTTGTTTGTACCTTATCTCTTTGGGTGATTTCTCAGCAAGCTCTTCCATTTCCTTCTGTAGCCTTTGAAATGAGCATCAGTGAAGGGATAAGCCCTATCTCCATAGGAGAAAACTGCATTTCTGGCATTATTTATCATATTTTTCCCATATTGACCAACCAAAATCAAGGATGGAATGGGGCGACCATGGAAAAGCCGCCGGAGATCCTTTGTAGTTTTATCCCTAAAAGGAAGAGCCAAACATGGCATGCTTTTGTAGTTGTCTTCAAAAACTCTCTTTATATTCGTCACCAGAGATGAAAACAATCTCAAATGTTTCTCCTTTTTCCTTGATCTCATTGTATACTTTATAAGCTCTGGAGTGAGATCGCTGAGGCAAGCATGGATCAAATGCCAGATCTGATGTTGGTTCCCACTGATATTTCTCAAATAGGTAGAAAAATATAGAACAACTATCTTTCCCACAAGCTCAAATACCAGATCCGATGTTGGTTCAAACTGAAAGAAAGGATAAGCTGATAATGCATCTCTCCAATAGCTTATAAAAAAATACTCAACAATATTATTTCTAACCTAAGAATTTTAGCGACAATGCAGACTCCATCTCGATCTAAGGCCAAACAAAAAGACAAATTGGATAATTTGTGGAGAAAAGAGGGTTTGCATATTGATTGGTTGAATATAAAACAGATGATTTCCACTTCACATGAAAACATTGAAAATATATCAACATTACTAAACAGGTGCGTTGGAAATCCTCCGAGTGAATAGTGAAAACATTCAGATAAATCAAGCAGAATTTTCCAAGTTGCTTGATACTCGAAAATGCATGGAAGGAAAAATGCAGTACACAAAGTAAGTGTCACAAGTTAAAGACTGGTAGTACCCCACATGCTCGCCTCGCCGTTATGGATAAAAGGATGGACGTTCTCAAAGGCAAAATTACGCCTACCAGCTACGAAAACAGCCCTGCAAATGTCAGATGTAAATAAGTTTGTCCAGGAATCTTTAAATTACAAGTTACCTGATCAAGTCATCCATGGATCCCATTATCTCCGTTTCCGCCTTCGTAGATCAACGGGGCGAGAAGAAGATTGCACTCCAATGGGGGATCCATTATCATCTCCGCCTGCATCCGTTTGCGTCTTGTCATCGATCCACGGAGCAAAAGAAAGTCTGCATTCCAATGGAGGATCCATAATCTCCAAATCACCTTCCAGTATTCGCACTACTGTTCCCATTGAAGGCCTCAACGCGCTGTTGCTCTGAATACACCACAGCGCCGTCTTTATCAGTCGATAAGCCTCATCCATTTCCTGTGGCCTATTCAATTTCAATCCACTCTCAATCAATTCTTCCATCTGTCCTTGCCTCGCCTTGCTGAAAGCAACAGATGGAAAATACCAGTTATCTGAATCATGCGTGTTATCCACGTTCTTACACCCCCTGATTATTTCGAGAAGCACCATCCCGTAGCTGAACACGTCGCTCTTCGAAGTGATTCCCGATTCCCAAAGCCACTCGGGTGCCATGTATCCAGGCGTACCTCTGACCATTGTCACCACACGGCTTTCCAGATCTCTGTTCAGGGATCTCGCCATGCCGAAGTCTGAGACTTTGGCATTGAAATGGTCATCCAAAAGAAAGTTCTGAGGTTTGACATCAAGATGCAGAATGCAATCTCTTGAATCATCATGGAGGTACGCATGTCCGTCTAGAGCGCAATCGAATATCTGGTCTTCCAGTCCAGACGCTTTTCTGAGGCGAAGAGCCACTTATCAAGAGACCCGTTGGCCATGAATTCGTATACCAGAATACGATGGAGCCCTTCCACACAAACACCACGCAAACTGACGAGATTGGAATGATTGATGGACGATATGGTCGTGATTTCTGCACAAAACTCTCTCTGTCCTTGCCCGGCCCGATCGAGCAGACGTTTCACGGCCACCTTACTACCGTCCGTTAAAATTCCTTGGTATACGTTTCCGAAGCCTCCCCTTCCAATCTCCTTGCCGAATCCGTCGGTGGCGGTCTCGATGGTATGGAAACTGAATACTGTTGGAAGACCAATCAGATTCATGAGATAATCTCAATTCAATTCATCGACACCATCAATCCTAATAGCAGGAGAGTTCTGACCTTCAAATCCAATCATAGCAGATTGATGTTTTCTTCCTTTCCACCATAAATTTACAAAGACAACTGCAATTACGCCAACTATGGCGATGGGATTGGGGGCGGCAATCAAATAAAGATAAACAGACTCGATGAGGGAAATGTTAAACAGAATCGACCCAACAATCATGGCAGATATAACAATGATGGCAATAATGACAAATATAGACGTTTTGGGTTACGCTCGAACTATTTTGGTAGCCTTGGAGGCGAGCCTTATTGAACAGACACACTCGCCTTTAAGGCTCTACTATCTGGTGTCAGAAGCATCCCGCGATGATCATAGACACGATAAGCATACGACAACAACTTACTTAATAATTGAATTAAGGGTAAGACGGCATGCCACCATTGGAAAAATATTCACAATGAACAGAGGCGCCGTAGATGAAATCTGCCGGTTTCATTGTGTTAAAAAATCAATTATGAATTCAAACATGCGTCAAGCATCCCTACCTGCACCAATATTTCCCCTAAAGAAGTTCACACATGTTTACGCGAATAAAAATAAGACAGTAGGAATCATGGCGGAAATTTTCCCTAATTCAAGCATACATCAAGCATTCCATTTCCTACCTGCACCAATTTTCCCTAAAGAAGTTCACGCATGTTTACACGAATAAAAATAAGACAGTCGGGATCATGACTGAAGTTTTCCATAAAAAAAAATTGAAAAAAAATTGGAAATTGGAAGGATGACGATTATTTTCTCTAAAGAACTTTGCTCAATTACTGTAATATAGGAAATTGCAACAAGGTTCAAGGTTTCAGATGAATCACAAACTTGCAACAACAAAGTGATAAGGGAAGGCTTCTAAGGACGTTCCAGCATTCGCCTTCAAGGGAAGCTGGCTTTCCTTCAAACTACCCTTCCATCAATCATGTGGCTGCCAATTCGTATAGATTTTTAAGTTGTACCAATGATCTTGGGCGATCTTGCAGGTCTCTTGTTAATAATGGCAGTAGATGGGTGGCGATCCTCATCCGCCTACTAGCAGGTAGTGAAGTAATGCCGCGTACTCGTAGATAATGAAGTGATGGGTGACAGAAGTTTCCCGATGGCCGGAGAATAGCATTCATGATGTAAAATGGTGGCCATGCCCCATGATGGGTTGGTTCATGACCCATATATGTCAATGGATGGGTATCCTAACTGACATGCTCGCCTTAATGGCGAGTGTGTCTGTTCAATAAGGCTCGCCAAGTTGGCATACAAATCTATATTGTACTCAGTAATTCCATGATAATTGATGGTGATTTTATGTTCCTTGAAATGTGTCGGAGATTAATTTCTCATGCGACCACATCTGTCAGTGGATTTGCTAGATTTGCAATTAAGTTTTGATGGACAACAATGTCAACATTCGCCACCCATCACATTAATCATACTGCTACTTGGATGGCTGTAATGCTTAATGCATTCCCTAAAGGTTTGTTCACTGTTCAAGGCAACCTCGAGCCACTGGCTTTGACAGATGTACTGCAAGTATATTAAACTCAGTTTGTAAATGGCCATCGCATCACAAATTGTGGCAGGCTACTTAAGTGATCTCACCATGCTTTGCATTTCCTGGCAACTGCTTTATCTTATGTATAAATACCTGATGTCTAATGAAATATGGGAGTGGGTTCTGGGCATTTTGGCTCCCATGAATTGTGTGTATCCGCCGTGTCTACTCCCTTCAAAATGAAAGTGTCCATTCAAATTAAAGTTGTTTATTTGGATGGTGCTTGCTAATCATAGGTATTGACTGCAGACAATTTCATCAAGAAAGGAGGATATGGAACAAATGTTTGTCTTCTTGAAAGAAAATTTTGACCATCACTTTGTATAAACACTCGGGAAGGAGGATATGGAACAAATGTTTGTTTTCTTGAAAGAAATTGTTGACCATCACCTTATATAAACACTTGTATAAAAACTTGGGTTTCAATTTCTTTTGATACAAGTCTTTCAGTTGGAGAACCGTTCAGTCTTGGATCACAAAGAACTGCCTTGTTTTATCTCGTGGGGCATTTGGTTCCATTGTAATCATCTTTTATTTGAAAATAAAGTAAAAGATATAAATTTGGTTGTTTTTTAAGGTCTTCGGGCATACAAGGAGGCATATAAATCGGATCCAGAGGTTGCAGGGAGGTGTCCTAAGGCCCTTTTCCATTCTTTTGAGTGGAACAGATCCATTGGATTTTTAGATGGCATGTCAAGGCGAAGTGTGAGTGTGGTAATGAGACAAATACCAGAGTTGAGTTACTAGGTCTGTGGGGCTTTTTTTTTTTTTAACTCTCACATTATTCATCACCTCAAAGTTGTGATTCAAAAATTATTATTGAATGGGTCAATATGAAAGCGAGACTGGATGTATTGGCTCTACAGGAGTGGAAGCAGAAGGTGTGTTCTCTCCTTGAAACTTTCACGGAGTTATCTTTTTCTCATATTTCACAGAATATAATGTTGGTGCAGATGCTTTATTCAAAGAGGCTCTAATAGTCATGGTAGGTCTTTATCCTTTAGCGGAACTTAGTCTGGTACGATGGTATTGTTAAAATTGTGATAACTAATTAACCAAAGATGGTTTCTCAACCATCTAATTGTTGGTTGGTTGGATGTTACTCTAACCAGTGGCAGTTCTCCTATTACCGTAACTTATTGATTAAATGTATTTATATCTAATTTGAGAGGAGTATGGATGAGAAAAATGTATGGATGAGAGGAAAATGCCTGATTGTAATCTTCTTTATTGATTGGAATAAGACTTCAATACTTTGCCGAGTGGACGTTTCCCCAAATTGGGGTTTTACCACCTTAAACCCTTGTGTTCTATTTGTCCATTTTTTTTGTCTATTAGTTTTAATTCAGACTCAGAATACCAACAAGTGGGATCGGAGCCGAAGGTGAAGTCAGAGTTGGAGAGGGAGCTGGAGTGGAGTCGTCATCGTTTTCGAAGGTGGAGAGTCCTGTGGAGGAGCACATGGAGCTTGTGGAGGCTGTGTATTCCATGAAGCTGTGGAGAGTCCCACGGTGGAGCCCATAGAACTGGCAGGACAATTAAATGCTTAAGAACAGATAACAAAGGTGAGTTTACTTCTTTAGAGCTTGAAAAGTATTGCAAAGAAGAAGGGATCATAAGACATAAAACAAATGTATACACTCCTCAGCAAAATGGCGTTGCAGAACGCATGAATAGGACTCTTCTAGAGAGAGCAAGGAGCATGCTCAACGATGCTAATTTGGGTCAAGAGTTGTGGGAAGAATCAATTTCCACTGCTTGTTATTTAATAAATCGGTCACCGTCAATTGCAATAAATTGTAAAATTCCGGAAGAGGTTTGGACTGGTCATCCTTGTAGCTATTCAAATTTGAAAATTTTTGGTTGTGAAGCTTATGCACTTACTCCTAAAAATCAGCATTCTAAGTTAGACCCCAAATCAAAGAAATGCATATTTGTTGGTTGTGATGATGTAACAAAAGGATATAGGTTGTGGGATCCTACTGCTCGAAAAATCGTCATTAGAAGAGATGTAATTTTTTATGAGTCTTCTCTCATTAAATCAAAAAATGTAAAAGTTGATGTGGAACAGGAATAGGTACCATCAAAATAACTAGCTCAGTTGAAGTCCCCATCTTCTCATGACTCAAAGAAACAAGAAGACTTTTTTGGTGATAAAGAAATCATAGAAGATGAAGAAATTCAGGAAATTGTGGAAACTCCACAACCTACACCAAGAAGAACTACGAGGGAGAGAAATCCTCTTAAAAGTCCGTATACCGATTTTGTTTCGTCTGTTGATTTATTTACTGATGATGGAGAAACTTCTTGTTTTCAAGGAAGCCATTGATTGTGTTGACAATGCTAAATGGAAGATGGCAATGAAAGAAGAAATGGATTCTCTCGATAAGAACTAGAGATGGAACTTGGTTGAACCACACAAAAATAGAAAAGTTGTTGGATGTAAGTGGGTCTTCAAGTTGAAGGAAGGTGTTGATGGTAAGATTGAAAGATACAAATCCAGATTGGTTGCGAAAGGGTACTCTCAAATGGAAGGTATTGATTATCATGAGATTTTTTCACCAATTGTCAAGCTTGCATCATGGGGGCTTCATTCAATAAACCGCTATCATAGCACGTTCGTTCATGGCATATGAAACAATACCACTAATTTCACTAAATATTGGAAAATACCTTCCAAAATCGTTTTTTTACCCCCTCCCAATATGCCTTCCCAATTTAAAAAAACCCCTATTTTCACTAGATATTGTATGTATCAATTTTTTCATAAACATTTTTTATACCCCTTTATATTTCTACCTAGTATATTGATATGATACCCCTCTTATGACCCCAAATGCATTCTACAATGCACCTTGCTTCTTTCGATGTATATTGTGGATGCACATTACTTCACCCACAATGCAATTACTCAACCACATATCATTATGATTTGGAACATCTAATGGTCTAATGAAGAGATAGGAGATCACTTCTTGTATGTCACTAGAGCCAATGCACATAGTACAACATTTAGATTGCATGTTGCACTTCTCCAATCACTAACTAAGCCCGTTGTGGGATAGGTATCCAAGCCCTCAGGGCCTATAACAAGCTCTAGGAGGCTAACTAAACCTCCCAAGGCCAGTAATAGGCACGAGTGGTTGGGTATTCAAGCCTCTAAGGCCTATCGAGGGCCTATAATAGGCCTTGGAGGCTTAGAGCCTCCCAAGGATATTGGTAACAACTGGCTGAGTGCTATTGGTAACAATTGGCTATCAATGACCACTGTATCTTGACGATGATTGACTGGCAACCCACTTCACCACGAAACCCATGGCCTCAAGCATGCCTCAAGACATAATTTCCCTGCGTACTGGTAAGCTTGAGCCTTGCCTCAACCCGATTTCTCATCCGGTCATGATCCTGCCACCTCCATTTAGCGGATATTTGTTAGCCCGCCCATATAAAAAAGACCCCAAAGTATTTTTGTATTGTTACAATAAATAAAAAAACCCTTTGCCCCTTAATATATAAGCAATATATTTTTTAGGTTTTCATGAATATTTAATACCGCAATATGAATGAACGTGATATTAAATTGCCTTCTAGTGAAGCCCCCGTGGCTTGCATCTATTTGTATTGTGTTAGCACTAGTTGCAGTGCTTGATTTGGAGTTAGAGCAACTAGATGTTAAAACAACATTTTTACATGGAGATTTAGATGAGCATGTTTTTATGGAACAACCAGAGGGTTTTGTGCAGCATCACAAAGAAAAATTAGTTTACAAGCTCAAAAAATCATCGTATGGCCTGAAACAGTCACTCGGGCAATGGTACAAGAAGTTTGATTCTTTCATGGTGAGACAAGGTTATACTAGAAGTGAGTATGATCATTATTTGTACTTCAAAAGGTTGAATGGAATATTCATTATCTTAGTATTGTATGTTGATGATATGCTTATTGTGAGTAGAAGCATGGACGAGATTGACAAGTTGAAGGCTCAGATGTCTAGGGCATTTGATATGAAATATCTTGGAGCTACAAAACAAATTTTGGCTATTGAAATACATAGAGACAGAAGAAATGGTAAGCTTAGTTTTTGACAGGAAAGGTATGTTGAGAAAATACTTGTAAGATTCGGAATGAATAAGGTAAAGCCTGTGAATGTTCCTTTGGCTTCCCATTTGAAGCTTTCTTCAGGTTTATGTCCTAGCAGTGATGAAGAAAAGGATTATGTGTCTCATGTTCCATATGCCAATGTAGTAGGATGTTTAATGTATGTGATGGTGTGTACTAGACATGATATTTCACATGCGGTAGGTGTTGTCAATAAATATATGGAAAATCCGGGAAAAGAACATTGGAACACAGTGAAATGGGTGCTTCGGTCTCTAAGAGGCACAAGTGACTATTATATCACCTTTAATAATAACAGTGATTCTGTATGCAATTTTGTTGATTCATATTTTGCAGGTGATTTGGACAAGAGAAGGTCTAGTTTAGGTTATGTCTTTACTCTTGCAGGTGGAGCTATAAGTTGGATGTCAAAGCTTCAGGAAACAATTGTTTTATCCACTACAGAGGTTGAATACATTGCTGCCTCACATGCTTGCAAAGAGGCAATTTGGCTGAAAGATCTACTTAGAGAAATTGGAGGTTGCAGAATAGTGTGCATGTTTTTTGTGATAGCCAAAGTGCTATGCATTTGGCTACAAATCCTGTTTACCATAGTAAGACCAAACATATTGATGTAAAGTATCATTTTGTAAGACAAACAATTGGTGAAGGTGGAGTAGATCTAAAAAAGGTTCATACTCAAAGCAAATTTTGCAGATATGTTTACAAAACTGGTGTTATTAGAGAAGCCACGGTGGTGTGTGGCTTATCTTGGCTTAAAAAAGAGGTGATGAATAGTCTTCGGCAAAGTATTAGATAATTTTCATGGGGAGTTGGAGACCTGTGTGGTGTTTTTGTTCTCGACGCGTTTCAGACTCCAGAGTGGAGTCCATCTTCAGGAGAAAGGTATCTCAAATGAAACTCCACAGATCTCCACTTTTTATAAATATTGTTTGTTTTGTTTATTTGAAAAAGCCGACCTATTAATCTTTATCTATTGCTATTATTATATTATTATATATATTTTTTATTATTAAAATTTTTAATTTTATTAACCAACATTATTATTATTATTGATATTTTTCTTACATTTTAATATATTCTTATTTGTTTTCATTTTTATTTATTTCATTTTATGCTATTATTATTATTAACTTATTCTTATTCTTATTTTTTATTTTTTATTTTTTTAAATTTTTATTTCAATTTTTAATTTTAGTTCATTCTTATTTTTATATTTATTTTTTAATTTTAATTTTAATTTTGTTATAGTTAATTCTTGATAATTGATTCTTAATTTTATGGTTTCTTCCCTCCTAACTCCCTGAGAAATTTGTTAGACAAAGCAAAAGATCCCATCGACCCAAAACAAAGAAAAGGTATTTATTTGATTCCTTGCTCATGCAGAGATGTATACATAGGCGAAATAGGTCGTTCAATTCAGATAAGGTTAAAAGAGCATTGTATAGACGTAATTCATGAAAGAATTAATAAATCGTCCATGGAGGAGCATTCATCAATGACAAACCACCATATTCACATCGAAGAAGCAAAAGTCATAGCACTTCAGGAGAACTACAATAGACGATGCATACGTGAATCGATCGAAATTGAGAAACACCCAAGAAACTTCAACAGAGATGATGGCCTCACCTTGTACAATTCTTGGAAACCAATCATTCATACCCTGAAAAATAAAATTAAAAATTAAAAATTAAAAAAAAAAAAATCAAATTAAAAAAAATTAAATATGAAAATTAAAAAGTATAAGTAAATAAAATAAAATAACAAGAGTTGCATGCAGCTTAGTCCCTTCCTTAAATAAATATATATAAGAGTAAAAAACAGTTTTTTAGATAAATAAAATCTTAAATATAAATTAATTAATTAATATATAGAATCCCATTTTTTATATTATAATAAATTTAAAAAATCAAAATTTGTTTATTAATCATTAAAAAACGTGGTTCATTGCCATAATATTTTATGGCATACCTTTTCATTATAATGATATTATTATTATTTACATATTTACATATAATTTTCCATTATGATATTATACTTATTTTTTACACATCAACATATAATTATATATAAGTGTTAGCAATTTGAGAGCAGCTATTTTTTTTTAAAATAGTTGTACTAAAAAATTTCTAATTGGTAGTATTTTGTAACTTTTTAATGTATTTATTAGTAAACCAAAATGACTCCAATTAATAATAGTTTTTCAAATTTAAAAAAAATATGAATCCATGGTGAAAGTTGGGTCACACATGAAAAAACAAATCTTCTTTGCTAGCAGGAAGATATTAAGTGATATCTTTGGCAAGTCCAACACCCTCAGAAATACTGGTCCCTTTTGGATGTATGTCAACACAAATTCCATGCATGGAGTCTCCAAATGAACTTGTCTAATTAACATTGATGAACTAAAAGTATAGAAACACATTGAAACATTCATGACTAATTTTACAGCCATTAATATTAAAACAAGATGTTGCGGCATTCGTTCTTCACTTAAATATCCTCAAATGTTGTCAAATTTCTCTGAGTAAAAGCCTAAAGAAAGCATCACATCTCCCAAACTCAAATTTGAATTCGCTATTCAAAACACCGGTATTGAAACATCCTCTGTACATCCAAAAAAAATTCTGCTGCCCAAAACCAATAAAAATATTGTTTGTCCTTTTGAATAGGGAAAATTTCAACTCTTCAAAAAGAGAGTTGGTATTTTGAAGAGGGAGAATTTCAACTATTCAATAAGAGAGTTGATCCATCCAATGGAAATTCATTTTTCAGCCGGAAAAATATTTAAAAAAAGAATTTAACCCAATACCAATAATGAAAAATATCAAAAAAAAAAATTTAACCCATACCAATAATATTTTTTGTTTTATTTTTTAAAGATGCATTTTAAAACAATTTTCATTTTCCAATAACACCACATGGTAAAAAAGCAATAATCAAGAATCTAGTCGAGGCCCCTTTGAATTTTGAAACTTTTGGCAAACTTCATTCATACATCCTTTTTGTTAATATCTAGTTTGACGGAAATCCTTAGTCAAAAGAAGCATAGAAATTAAAGTAACAAACTTAGAACATATTAATATTTTAAAATATAGACTAGGGTGCTCCAAGGCCCAACATATTCCATATTTCAGTTTATAAGCTTGCTCCTTTGACTACAAACGCCCTATGCATATTCCTCAACAAATTAACAATAATAAGAAACACTCTTAAAACTATTTCTCTTGAATCCATTATCAAATGCAATCTACCAAATTCCATTGCCTTTTGCATCAACTCCTCCAAACACATATCAATGACAAGATTGCAAATTCCATTGCCTTTTGCATCAACTCCTCCAAACACATATCAATGACAAATCTTGTAAGCGGTGTTGCTACTTGCTATAGGGGCAGTTCTGCAGGGTATGGTAAAATCGACATTCTCAGCTATCCTCAAACAATCATAATTAAACTAGCTAGATATGTTTACAACTTCAACTTTCACGTCAGTGTAAGTTGTCATGTTGTCACACTTCTGCAGTTAAAGAGCCTCTAAATGTCATCTGATTTTTGCCTACAACATTTTTTTCCCATTGAAATTGGTCCTGTAACTAAGCTTATAGATTTGAAGAGGCTCTAATCAAAATATTCTGGTTCAAATTTATAGAATCACATGCCATTAAAAGCAAGCAAAATACTGAACTCACAATTATAGCTGAGATCTGAGATGCACATACCATAAGAAACTTTTTCAAATCTTTCCCAGATGCAATATCATGTATAACAACAAACAATCGATAAATTTCAAATCTGAGAGCTGAAGCCACATCCTGAAATAGTAGTTCCTAAAATGATATCTAAGGGATACACACCGGTTGGTTGCAAATACAAATTATCAAGGGTATTTTTAGTCAGACAATCGAAATCATGTCATAACTTTGCTTATATCTACCAAAGGAGATCATATTTTAACTGAGATAAGTGGAAAATGTCAAACAACCATTAAAACATCAACAAGAGCACATTATAATGGTACAAAGGCCAAGGAGCACAATAACTTACTTATTAATAAAGGCTGATGCGTTGGACCAGACAAACAAGATCATGATGCCCAGTATGAGAACATGGCAAATAAGTGTGAGTAGATAATATCCAAGCCACTCAAAATAGGAGCCAGATAACAGTAGCACCAACAAGAACGCTTGTTGAGGTTTGCTTGTTCCTCCATAGTATTACATCCGCAGCTACACATCCCATCTAGGGTTTTAGAATCATTTCATGATGAAAATGAGCACTGCAAACATCTTAGAAAATGAAATAAAAACTAAATGATCTGAAAATCCACAACAAGGTTTCAAAATAATCCTCCAAACTAATCTAAAAATCAGGATCAGAAACGCACTTTCATTCATGGCAGTCAAAAAAGTGAAAATCAAACAAACAAATATCCTAACTGGAGAAGCTGGCAAAAATATCTCTAGTACTATGTATTTCTTTAAATATGTATTGTTGAGACACTTTTGCAACATTTATGATTCAAACTTGACAACTGGAACGGTAAACAGTGTTAGTACACAACAGGCAAAAATCCACGAATCCTAACCCAATTACCCATTCCCATTTTTTTTTTTTTGTAAATGTCATTGGTTTTTGGTGGCCTGTTGCGAAAGTTACTCACACAGTGTCTAGCAAAATGAAATTTAAGGTAGCAGTATAATGGCTAATTAAAACGCTTACACTCTCACAAGAATTTGGATGGAATTTGACAGAGTAAGAATAGCTGAAATGGTAATTTGGAGTGCTCAAATCGTATTATTTTGAGTTTGTACCTCTGGACTTGTAAATTTATCTGGACATGAAAATGTACAGTGTAATTGATGTGTTTTAGGTGTCGATTACATTTAGCATAAATGATTAATTTATTGAATTTGATAGGATTCTGAAAGAAGTTAAATATTTGTTCTATGGTACTTGACTTTAGTTCGCACCTTCTTTTCTGGTTCAATTTCAGCTTGTGTGTTCTTTTGTTATGAAGTATCAGTTTGCAATTTAAATTTTGGTTGAATTTCGTTGAGAACTTTTGAGAAACGTGTTGCATTTTCCTTTCTCTTTGTATATTTTAGAGTTTATCTGGAATGTACTCAGGTTTGTGCCTCCGGTTTAATTGTAAATTTGTTTTGGACATAAAGATCTACAATTGGTGTGTGTTAACATGTAGTTGTAAAATTGATTTGGATGTAAAGATCTAGAGCGTAGTTCTATGTCTTTATGAGTTTTGGCTTAAGACATTAGTTTATTGAATTGGTCGTGTTTGTCAACAATGAAATTTTTTTTGTTCTGTTTTTCTTCCAGTTGCATGGGCAAACTTTCATTTTTGGAAATATTGCTTATAGAAATTTACAGGTGCCCCTTTGGCTGACTCACTGTGATATGAGGGGCATACCTATGCTACCAAAATCACCAAGAACTTGTACCCCGCAAGTTTCTTCACTACAACTTGTTGGCCACTGGTCATGATGCCTCTGTACACAACTCCAACCCCTCCTTTGCCGATGATGTTCTCTTCTTTTATGAATTCCAGGATCTCATCGCTCCCAAAGTTCAGTTTTTGGAAGGTCGTCATCTTCCAGGACCTGACGTAGCCTTCTCTTTTGACAGATCTTGCCTTCATTTTGAGTATAATAATCAAGGCTACAAGGGAAATTCTTTTAAAACACAATTGCAGTAGTCTATTTAGGCTTTGTGTGTATGGAACACATGCACACATAAAAAAAAGCATCAACATTTTAGTCCAATCTTCTACGTTACTGTCTTAAAAGTAGTTGACAGAATGTCTGCCTCAAGGATGCAGTTTTCAGGCGATCTATTATGCTTGGATGTAGGGAGAAAAAACTGACCCAATTATCTATAACACTCTAAAGAATGTTTCAGCATTCTATCAGGGAACGGATATTTCACAATAAATCCATCAAACCGCTAAAAATACTAATTCAAATCGAGATTCAGAGAATGTTTCGTATACTGTTTGTATGAGCTCAAATGCTTGAAAATGAGGTAAAAAACGATAGTAACGTGGCAAAGCATTTCCTGGATAGATGGCAACCTACAAAAACAAAGTCCTCAGATTATGTCAATTATATGCGATCTCCATCTATAATCACGATAATGAGAAATAACAGAAGGCCGAATTTTATTGGGTACCTTCAATATCCGCAGTGAGTGGAAGCCAGACCTAAAATCCCCCAGTGTGCTCTCTTCTTCATATAATAAAACTGGAACCGAAAGATACATCCATGTCTGTTCTCAAAAGAAAAATCAAATGAGTGAGCTCAAAGTAGTAATTTGCTTATGAAATTCGGATCAATTTTGTATCAATTCAGGGATCTTCAAGGATCAGATCTGTGTCAATTCAATGATCTTCAAAATCTTACCGTTTTCAAGTACCACTTATGCACCAGGTAGAGAAAGAGTCCGTGGAGAGCCTATGAATTTAATGATCTTCAAAATCTTACCGTTTTCAAGTACCACTTATGTACCAGGTAGAGAAAGAGTCCGTGGAGAGCCTACGAACCAAAGGCATGCACTAAATGTTTTTTTTTTAATAAACGAGATTAAAAAGGGACCAAGTAAACCGCGAACCTACCAGAATTACCTCTAAAATGGCCAGTTAAAGAACAGATTAGCTAAAATCACTCGCAAGATGAACCTAGAAAACTTAATTTATGTAGTAATTTTTCATGTAATTTTTAAGGGATTTCAAGCAAAACTTACAAACTGAACTTGGACTTACTGGGTGAAATCCCATGGATCTACCACTAAACCACTACACAGTACACTCTGATATTTACACACAGCTTTTTAAAAACTAAATACTTTCATTTTCTTATGTCCCCGACATGAAGTTTTTGCTTAGGCGGATTAGTTGGGGCTTGTTTCAATACCATACAACACATCTCTCAGTACAATTCAAAAGCTTCCGGTCAAAATACCTTGTGAAAATTGATGTTGTCATCAAACGGAAAAACCCATCCAAGCTTTGTAGAACGGAGCCATGTGATGGAAATTTGTTCATCCTACAGGTGGAGGACATGCATTCAACTGCATGCAGACATAAATCCATGCACACATAAATCCATGCATGCAATCATTTGATCTGAAGTTACAGCCCTCAGAAATTGCAGGTGATTGCTTGCACGACAGGTAAGTTAGAGAGTGATGTTTCACGGGTAAAGTTTTAACGTAATGTTTTTTTTTTATCTATTTTTTATTTATTTTAATGTCATGCAATGAGAAAAAATAGTCAATTCAAGGTGATTGTCCAATTAGAAAATAGTAATTTCTTTTTTCTAACTAATTATAAATACAAATTTTATGTTAACATTAATCTAACTTTAGAAGAAAAAAAATATTGATTGCAATTAATGGAAACAACCGGAACATATAGTCTCCTACCTACGATAAGGACTAAAAATACTAATGACATAAGATTTAACTAAAAATAAGAATTGAACTAAAACCTAGGTGTTTTTACTTTATAAAATAGAATTATAATAAAATAAGAATGAACTAAAAATTAAATTTAACTAAAAACCTACATGTTTCTATTTTATTTATTTTTTATAAAATAAAAGTGAAATAGGAATTAACTAAGAATAAGAATCAATTATAAAGAATTAACTAAGAATAAGAATCAATTATAAAGAATTAACTATAACAAAATTAAAATTAAAAAATAAATATAAAAATAAGAATGAACTAAAATTAAAAATTGAAATAAAAATAAAAATAAATAAAATAAGAATAAACTAATAATAATAATAGCATAAAATCAAATAAATTATATAAATAAAAATGAAAACAAATAAGAATATATTAAAATGTAAGAAAAATATGAATAATAATAATAATGTTGGTTAATAAAAAAAAAATTAATAAAAAAAAATAATAATAATATAATAATAACAATAGATAAAGATTAATAGGTCGGCTTTTTCAAATAAACAAAACAAACAATATTTATAAAAGTGCAGATTCGTGGAGTTTCATTTGAGATACCTTTCTCCTGAAGATGGACTCAACTCTAGAGTCTGAAACGCGTCGAGAACAAAAACTCCACACAGGTCTCCAACTCCCCATGAAGATTACTGCAACCTATGAAAGCCTTAACTAAACCATTAGATAATTTGTTGTCAAGGTGGACATTGTTAAAATTGTGACAACTAATTAACCAAAGATGGTTTCTCAAATGTCTAATCGTTGGTTGGTTGGAAGTTACTCTAACTGGTGGCAAGTCTCCTATTACCGTAACTTCTTGATTAAATGTATTTATATGTAATTTGAGAGGAGTATGGATGAGAGGAAAATCCCTAATTGTAATCTTTGTTATTGATTGGAATAAGACATCAATACTTTGTTGAGTGGATGTTTCCCTAAATTGGGGTTTTACCACGTTAAACGCTTGTGTTCTAATTGTCCATTTTTCTGTCTATTAGTTTTAATTTAGACTAAGAGAAATACCAATAGGTATCTGGAGGTCTTCTAAAGATCTTTTAAAAATTATTTTGAAATTCTATGTTGGTCTCTTTTTTTCAAAAATATGTCAGTAAGTCTATTGAAATTGATAGATCAACATCTATGGATGATGTAATTTTCTGTTTTGATAAATGACTATAAGCAATTCGGTTGATCTTGAAAGGACAACTAAATTACAGAACATTATAGCTAAAAAAATTGTTTTGTATATTGCATTCTCAATGAATAGTAGTATATGTTTTTTTTTTAGGAAAAAGGATAACTGCTGAACAGCACACCCAACAATAGAAATAATTGTTGAGCAACAAGTCCATGCAAAATATTACTGCAATTCCCTGCCAAAAAATACTGTAATTTAATTTTCAACATAATGCCATGCCATACGTCAAGTACTAAACGATATAGGAAATATAATAGGGTTTAGCAATGGAAGATATTCTCCTCAACAATATAATTATTTTTACCAATGTAAAATCTTCTCCTCCTCCTACAATGGTGTGGATGCGATGCCTATGTCTGATAAAATGCCAACCCCAAAACTTATAAATTAGTGTACTTATTAAAAGATTTATTATCCCAACATTTTCACTGAAAATAGTACTATAGTTGATATTAAAAGAGATCCAACTATACATTTAACTATTCATGATCACCTTCTGTAGAGATCGAAATACAACATCCAAAAGCAGAAAGAAACTAAATTTCAAATACACATCTCAAGGAAAAATCCGGTCTCACGAACTATCACGGCAGATAAGCAAAATGGCCTCAAGGACTGGACATATCTGGAATCTCGGTAGGCATAAAGAAAGGGATTGTGCCACGAGTGACCTCATTGTTGCATCTCTCCTTGAATTGAATAAAACCCTCCGGCGCGGTTAGAGCCAACTTGGATTAAGAGTCTGTCACCTCGTTAAGTTCTTGGTAAATATGCTGGAAAATAAAAATATGATACGATTCCTACAACTTTCGAATGCGGCGCTGACACCATTCTAAGATCACCACATTAAAATTTGACTTAGCTTGATCTCACTCAATAACAATTTTAGAATCTCCACACACCACAAGAGACTCAATGTTCCAGGTCTTTGATAAGAAAAGAAGAGCCACAAGTGCCAGGAGTTCACTGTGAGTATTAGTTTCCAGGACACATCCCATACATCCCCAAATATCATAATCTCTAGAAATACATAAGTAAAAACCAACACCAGAGAGATTACCCGAGTCTTGTGACTCGCCATCGAAGAGACCATAAGCCCAATTGCTCATCTGTAAAGGTTGAATGGCTCTCTGTCCAATTTGTTTAACAACATTATAATCAATGTTGTCCCAGAAAATAGATTTCAAGATAAAATACAAATTGAAGGATTTTTTTTCGAAGATGATGAAATTCCTCTGTTTCCACATAGCCCAACAAATATGAGTAGGATTAAAGGAGTATCTTTGATTGTGGTTTAACAATGAATGCATGCAAAGCTCCACAAAGTTCTCATGCCATCAATTTTCTAACGTAAGAGTCAAATTTACCTACTTCCATACAAATTGTGTCACCATAAAAGTGATAAATAAATGGGAAAAGTTTCCATTTGAATAAGTTTACACAGAATACATAAAATGGGACCCTTCCACCCTCATTTTACAAGATTCTCCCAGGTTAAAACTATGTTCTACATGAGCAGCTAGAAAAAGTACTTTACTCTCACCGGACCAATCCATTTCTAAATATTTGGATGCCACAACTTCAGTTCATCGTTATTTTTATTTTCCATAATTGCGGAGTATGCTTCTTTGGCTGTGACTTCACCGGTCTTAGAGTTCCATAACCAGAGCAGCTCATCCTTCCCATTTGACAGCTTAAATCCTAAGCTAGCTAGTCCTCGAATACAACACTCCCATTCTTCATAAAGATGCAGTGGAAGATTCAAATATTGTGCCATCAACCACCTAGGGAAATCCCTAGGATGCTAGTCATATACTTGGGATAGAATAATAATACCTTAACTGCGAAGAGAATTAATTAGTGCAGTAGACAAAAATTTGAAATTCGCACTTCCAATTAGATGATCAAGGCCAATTTTGATTTCCCTTCTACATCCTAGTTTCCAGCTTAGCCATTCTTTGATGATTTTTAGAGAGCTGACCAAGAATCTCCAGCAGTTGGATCCTCCCCTTTGAACATTATGATAATATGCAGAAGGATCTAACAGCTGTAACAAGCCTCACACAAACTCTCAAGAATGTTACAAAGAAGAAGAGAAGAATGCACTCAATAATCACTCATGAACACATAAAATGGAGAATAGCAGTATCATACATCAGCTGTGAGCTGGCACTGTGAAAACTGAATACAATAATGAATAATTGTGTAGAGAGTTCGAATTAACCAAGGAGGTCATTCGAATCATGCTCAAAGTCTAGCTTGGAGTACAATGGAGAAATCATCTAGTCAATATTATCAGTCATAAATGGTAATAGTCAGTCGAGTGATTCTAACTGATTCTAACAGAACCATCTAGGCCTAAATCAGGGGATGGAGACTCCAAGGAGAGCGCATGAGGCTATCAGAATATCAATTGGCACTCCAGAACTAGCTAACTAGGAGCTACAGGAAGTTAGCATGAGCAATCAGTGGAAGAACTGCTCAATCAATGCACTAACTAACTGTCAATCAACTGGTAGGTGAGATCGGGCGCTCTAACTGAATGATAACTAGTGGTAGGTGAGAAAAGGCACACTTTTCATGCAGAAGAGTCAAATACGGTGCATCAGGTAGGTAAGAGGCCAATTGGGGGCTAAAGACAAGCTCTAGGGAGATGAAAGTAGGCTCTAGGTGCTGGGAGGACCACCAATATGATGACTGGATGCATGTAGTTTCATGCAAATGCATGCAACATGCAGATTTCCATGCAGGCATGCAAAATATAAAAATGATGGTGAGAATATTTTAACACCCCCTGCAAGCTATATTATGAGGTAATAACTGAAAACTGAAAAATAGGGCCCTGGTGACTGAGACCAAGGGTCACCCCGTGCAATCAATCTAAATAAACTAAGTGAGGAAAGAGGGAAAACCTAGTGGGAAGAAATCCCTCCCTCAAAATAGATTGAAGGATGTTAATATAGCATATCATCACTCACCCCTGAAGGAGGTACGTGTCCTTCTTTTCCGAAGAAGGATTGATCGATCTAAAATGGATCAGTAATGTGAGAAGGATGAAACCTTCCATTCTGAAAATTTGATCTGGTTCTTCTATGATCATGTGGATCACCAACCAAATCACCGGCATATCGGAGTGTAATGGTTTCCCATCGAGGAAGAGGAGGATCATCAGGTGAGAGATCATTAGGTTATTGTGTAACTGGATCTCCCATTCACTCATCTTCATCATCAGTTGCTAGACCTTCAGGTTCCTGTGGATCTAGCATTCCCTCGTCATCATCACCATCTTTAGATTTTGAATCTCAAATCTCATGTGAAGAAGCTTCGCTCTCTTGCTCATCATCACTTTCAAACTCTAAATATGAAATCTCATGTGAAAAAGCAAGTGAAATTGGCTCATCATCACATCCAAACTCTAAATCTAAAATCTCATGTGAAGAAGAAAGTACAACTGGTTCATCATCACATCCAAACTCTGAATCTGAAATCTCATTTGAAGAAACAAGTACAACTAGCTCATCATCACTTCCAAACTCTGAATCTGAAATCTCATGTGATGATACTTCGCTCTCTTGATCATCAATCAAGGATGGTGGTATCTTCCTCTTGGGAAGAAATGGATCATGCTCCAAAAACATAATATGAAGATCATTATGGAGCATGTGATTCGAACCAACTGAGGTAGAATCAAAACAATGAATGTGTAGATAGTTCTTTGATACCTCCTTTGAACTAGTATAGGTGAGATCATAACCAAAGGAACTATGACATGATGATGGTATCTCAGACTTCAAATCAGATCCAAGAGTTGGAAGATGGTTTCTCATGATCTCCTTTGAACCAACAGGGGTGAGATCAAAACCAAAATCACAAAAAAGTGCATGAGTCATGAACCCAAGCGAATGATAGAGTCTTCAATCTTTGGTGAAACTATGAAAACATGTGCCAATGACCAAATAGGATTCCAAGGAATGCATTTGATCAAGGAGGGCGAATGCATGACCTCCAAAGAATTCAAAAGATCATCATCTTTCACATCAGCAAGTTCATCAACTCCATGAAAGTGTACGTAGTTCTTTGATATCTTCTTTGAACTAGCAGGGGTGAGATCAAAATAAAATGAACCATGACATAATGGTGATGGCTTGAAATTCAAATTAGATCCAAGAATTTGAGGATGGTTTCTTATGATCTCTTTTGAACCAACAGAGGTGAAATCAAAACCAAAATCACAAGGATATGCATGAGACTTGAACTCAAGCGAATTACAGAGTCTTCCATCTTCCGTAAAACTCTGAAAACATGTGCCAATGACCAAATAGGAGTCCATAGGAATATTTTGATCAAGGAGGGAGAATGCATTGCCTCCCAAATCTGATTTTACTTCCAAAATGCTTAGTAGGTCATCATCTTGTGCATCAGTAGGCTCATGGGAAGTAGAGATTGTGAAGGTCTCTTCAACTTCTAGAGTAGTAACTGACATCTTTTTCTCATAATTCAGATCAGGAGAGGGATCAACTGAAACCATGTGTTTTATTTCGACTTTATCTTTAACAACTTCATCATGGGAGATGATGGAGGCCAAATCATGAATAGAGAGATCAATGAAGGCAGTACTGTTGGGCTTGTTCTCCAAATGGACATCATCCGCTTCCTTATTTCCAAAAAAATTGTTCAACCTTGTCCAGTTATCACTTGGATGTTCATAAAGATCCATGAGGTATTCCATATTATCAAGCATAACAGTACGTATTGATGTTGAGGCTCTTTCCCAATCATCAAGCCAATCTTGTTCCTCTTCATAGGAAGCAAAATCTCTCTTAACACAAGTACACATATCCAAGAGACCATATCTCCTCAGGTATGCTATCATCTTGGGTTTCCATTCTTCATAGTTGTATGAAGTGAGAGAAGGAACTGCTTTCATATACATGGAAGATGTTGTTCAATTCAAATCTACTGGTGTGATTCTGGTGTAGAAAGCATTGGTGCAGAAGTGCAGAATCATTAGTGCAGAATCACCAATGCAGAATCACCAGTGCATAATCACTAGTGCAAAATCACCAGTGCAAAATCACCAGTGCAGAATGACTAGTGCATAATCATCAGTGCATAATCATTAGTGAAGAATCACCGGTGCAAAATATTTCGAATAAATTGCAAAAACAATGGAGATCCATGATAGCTGCTGAATTTGAATCTTTTGAAGAGGGATTTGAATGGATGAATAAACCTGCAAAACAAGAAGAGTTTTGTTGATGGAGATTTGCTACACTTTGAATGAACACTACCTTAAGACACCTGAGCACATATGACTAAGTCCTTCGCACCTAGCTAGACCTCACTGGATTTCTCCAGTGAATTCAAGGTAATAGCACCAGGATTTGCTGTGGAAACTCAGAGGCTTCTGGTGCTCAGGGAAAGATAGCTGCTCAAAGAAATGATGCAACTGATGCTGCTGTAACTGCTGCATTGGCTGCAATTCGAATAGCTGTTGATTGCTCTGATACCCTATAATAATATGTAGAAGGATCTAATAGCTTTAACAAGCCTCACACAAACTATCAAGAATGTTACAAAGAAGAAGAGAAGAATGCACTCAATAATCACTCATGAACACAGAAAATGGAGAATAGTAGTATCATACATCACCTGTGAGCTAGCACTGTGAAAATTGAATACAATGATGAATACTATGTAGAGAGTTCGAATTAACCAAGGAGGTCATTCGAATCATGCTCAAAGACTAGCTTGGATTACAATGGATACATCAACCAGTCAGTAGTATTGGTCATAAATGGTAATAGTCAGTCAAGTGAGTCTAACTAAGTCTAACATAACCATCTAGGCATAAATCATGGGATGGAGACTCCAAGGAGGGCGCATGAGGCTGTCCGAAGATCAAGTGGCACTCCAGAACTAGCTAACTAGGAGCTACAAGCAGTTAGCATGAGCAATCAATGGAAGAACTACTCAATCAATGCACTAACTGACTGTCAGTCAACTGGTAGGTGAGATGAGGCGCTCTAACTGAAAGATAACTAGTGGTAGGTGAGCAAAGGCGCACTTGTCATGTAGAAGAGTCAAATAGGGCACATTAGGTAGGTAGGAGGCCAACTAGGGGCTGAAGAAGGCTCTATGGAGCTGAAAGTAGGCTCTAGGTGCTGGGAGGACCACCAATATGATGACTAGATGCATGCAAATGCATGCAACATGCAGGCATGCAAAATATAAAAATGATGGTGAGAATATTCCAACAAACAGTAGGTTCTCTTCTTAACCAATCAGACGATGAAAGATTATTCAAGTATTTTTTCGCATAAAAGAGCTCTATAAACCACCACATAATAGACACCGCCATGGAATTGACACCACCACATGCTCTTTGCTACCAATGCTATCCCAAAATCATGTATATATTGTAACTCCCAACCACCAAGGTGTTTTGGATTTGCTATAGTTTCCCATCTAACAAACGGAATTTTACAAGTATCATTTTCCCTTGACCACAGAAAGCGAAAGCAAACTTCCTGAATTCAATTTACTCTAAACTTTGGGATCTTCACCATAGTCATCCAATAGATTGGAATGTTTTCTAGTACATACGAGATCAGTTTAAGTCGTCCTCCCATAGAAATACATCTGTAATTCCAATGTCCTAATAATTTCTCCAATTTCTCAAGGATCCATTTCCAGTCCTGAATTCTATAGTTTTTTGGTTTCAAATGAAATCCCTAGTACTTCCAATCGGTATCAATTGAGTCCACAGTGCAAGGTAAGATCTAGACAAGTGAATGCTTGAAGTGATCATCAGTATCATCCATTAAGAAAATTGATTTCCCCACATTTGGAATGAGACTCGTGGAAGCCGAGAATGCTTCAAACCATAAAGTGCCTTTTTCAGCCTGTATACATTGTGTCCTTGTCTTGGGACTTCATAGCCTTGTGGTTTCTCCACATATACTTCCTCCTCCAAATAACCATTTAAGAATGTAGACTTAACATCCATTTGGTAAACATGCCATGTCTTATGTGCTGCGATGGCCAAAACTATTCTGATAGTGTCCATTCGTGCTACAGGTGCAAAATTTTCATTGAACTTTATGTCAGGTTGTTGTGTGAACCCTCTTGGTACCAATCTTGCCTTGTGCTTCTCAACATTTCCATCAGCATCTTGCTTGGTCTTATAAATCCATTTGACGCTTATCACATCCTTGTCTTTAGGAACATCGACTAGTTCCCATGTTTGATTCTTCTCAATGCATTCTATTTCTTCATCCATGGCTGTGCCCAAACTTTATCTTCAACAACTTCTTCAAATGTTAGTGGATGATTAATTTGAAAAAATAATGCAAAAAATGAGAATGAATTGGGTGTACCAATCTCATATATCTCACGTAGACTTCTTTTATTTGTCGGAGTTGATGATGCTGAACTTCGTGAACTGCTTGATGGAGTTCGTTGCGCACTTGGTGTGCTTATCGGAGTAGCTTGAACTGTGACTTGTGTCGGAGTTCCTTGTGCTGAAACATGCTACGCTGTCCTGGGAGTAGACGGAGCTACGACATTCTGATTCACATGCGGAATCTCAATCACATCTTCTGTGATGTCATCATGTTCAACATGTGACATGATTTTAACATTCTTATCTATGGTTCCATCCCTTGCTTCATTTTCTACAAACTAAACATCTCAATTGATAATAACTTTTCTTTCTACAGGGTCATACAACTTGTATGCTTTTGTGTCTTTAGAATACCCAATAAAAATGCATTTATGTCCTTTATTGTCTAATTTCATTAACTCATCTAGAACATGTGCGTATGCAACACAACCAAAAAAAATTAAATGCGAAACACTATGTTTCATACCTATCCAAGCTTCCCGTGGAACTTTGTTTTTCACACTCTTTGTCGAACATCGATTCATGATGTATACAATAGTTTCCACTGCCTCATCTCAGTCTTCATTTGACAGATGCATGGCTACCAACATAATGCGTGCCATCTCCATAATGGTTCTGCTCTTCCTCTCTGCGATACCATTCTGCTGCGTTGTATACCGTGCAGTGAATTCCCTCTGTATGCCATAATTTTTACAAAATTTTAAGAAATCATTTGAAACATACTCACCACCTCTATATGTTCTTAATATCTTGATGCTGTAACCACTTTACTTCTCCACGAGTGCTTTGAACTGCTGAAAACAACCAAACGCATCAGATTTGTGTTTTAGAAAATATGCCCAAGTTTTTCTTGTGAAATCATCAATGAATGTGAGAAGATAAGTGCATCCTCCCATGGATGGTGTTTGCATAGGTCCACAAATATCAGAGTGCACAATTTCAAGTGGTGTGCGAGCTCTGTATGACTTTCCAACTGGAAAAATATCTTTGTGTTGTTTGCCAAAAATACAGCCTTCACAAATTCTTTCTGGCTTTTCAATTAATGCCAATCCTTTCACCATGTCCTTCATGTGCAGTAGCTTCAACCCACCAAAATTCAGATGTCCAAATCTAAAATGCCACAACCAAGATTCATCCTTTATTTCTGTTTGAAATGCTGCTTGCATTTCTTTGTTGTTGTCTTTTTCTTCCTTGTCGCAGTGAATTTCTGCTTTGAATGCAGCTTCTGATTTTCCATTCTGACTTTCATGAACAACTTGAGTTGTTTTTCCTTTTATGTTTGGCCTTATCCTCAAAGGAAACAAACGATTGGTTGTCATCTGCACTTCGGATATTAAGCGATTGCTTAGATATATGTCTCTAATAAGACAATGCTTCCCTGTCATATGAACTCTGTAACCTTTTTCCATCAGTTGTCCAATGCTCATCAAATTATGCTTCAAACCTTGAACATAATAAACATCAGGCATACATTTTTGCTCCCCCTGTTTGGTTAGAATATCAACAATACCCTTTCCCAAAACAATGACTTGAATATTTTTTCCAAGTGTGACATTAGTTTGAACTGATTTATCTAGACTAGAAAAAATATTTAAATTACCAGTCATATGATTTTTACAACCCGAGTCTAAATATCATATGTCATTTGGACTTTCTTGGATAGCATTGCATTCAAGTGGATATGCACATGATAAGAACAATGAGTTGGTCGGAGTGTTGTTGTTGCTTGACTGTGTTTAACCTTGATTTCCTTGGTCATACTGCTTCTTCCTGCATTCGTATGTGAAGTGTCCAAACTTCTTATAGTAATGACATTGAATTTTTTATTTATCATACCTCTGTCCACTTGGCTGACTGAGGATCTGATTCTAACTTCTACCATTGACATGTGTAGGGTTGTTGCTACGTCCTCCTCTGAAAGAACTTCTTCCTTTGCCTCTAGAGTTTGATATTCCCCTACCTCTTCCATAGCTTATGGATGATTGTGCTGTGAATGCTCCTTCCAGTGATGTATTCGAACTGCTGATTCTATGTTCATGATTGAGTAATGAGGCTTGCAACTCATCAATAGTAAATTAAGATAGATCTTTGTTTTCCTCTAGGGTCACAACTAAAGATTCAAATTTCTTTGGAAGAACTCTAAAAAATATTTCAACAACCCTTTTGATAACTTATATTTTCTCCATGATACTTTATTTCAATTAATCAGACCAATAACACGAGTATAGAATGATTCTACTGACTCTGTTTCTTTCATTGACAGAGATTCAAAATCTCTTCTAAGGATTTGTAGTTTGGTAGTCCTTACGTTGTTCAAACCTTGATACGAAGTTTCCAGTGTGTCCCATGCTTCCTATCTGACATTGTTGTTGATACTCTTGGGAGTATTGATTCATGTGTTGCTTGATGTATGTAGAATAGTGCATTTCCATCTTTATTCCTCTGTTCCTTCAAGACATCATTCTCAGCTTGTGTGAGATTGTTGTATGATGCCATATCTGTTGGTTCTACATAGCTATTCTAGACTATTTCCCATACATCTTGACCTCTAAACAAAGCTTTCATAGTTAGAGACCAATACTCATAATTTTTTCCTGAAAATATTGGAGTTTGCAAATTACCAGAAGTGGAAGCCATTCTTAGTCGCTTTTCCCTTTTTGTAAATACAATTTATACTTTCTGTAAACCACGCTCTAACACCAGATCAAGGGGAAAACACACCGCGTAGTGAATGAGATGAACTGCATAGTAAATGAAAGATTTATTTTTCTTCATTTTCGTACTTCGCTTCTCTTAGCATATACTTTGCAAAGTAAACTTCATAATTTTTGCCGAACACTTTACTTCGCAGATTAACTACGCTGAATTTAACTGCGCATTTCATAAATTTACTTCACATCTATGCGCAATTAACTTTGCATAAATTAACTTCGCAACTTCACATAAATTTACTTCACATCTATGGAACTTCGCACTTGGAATAACATTTACTTTGCAAACTTCTTTAACTTCATGAAGATTAACTTTGCACAAGTTAACTTCACATACTTCTTTAACTTTGCATAACCCAATCTTAACCAATCTTTACAATAAATTATAAAAAACTTTTACCACTGTGAAATATTGGAAATCTTGATTTCTTTTACACACCGTATCACAATAGAGAAACTTGACCGCAATACATGGAGATGAGATTTTACTATGATCTTTCACTTCTTACAGAGCTTGGGCTCTTCATACATTTCATGGGTATGAACTTCTTCTTCTTTCACTTCTTCTTACAGAGCTTGGGATCTTCACTTCTTCTCTTCTTCCCTCACACATCTCTCTCAAAATTTTAATTATCTTCTTCTATATATAGGAATTGCATAACCACTGACTTAAGCTTTACCTTGAAGCTACAAAGTTATATTAAAGACTGCAATTAATTTCTACCTAAAAATTCTTGACATGTGGAATACAAACGCGGTTACATAAATACAAGGACATGTGTGCCGGATTGGCTGCAAACTTACTGACTGACTGACATTCCAGACTGAAAAAAAGACTGACTAGGTGACTAACAGAGCCGGCGCAGACTAGATACGCAATCAACTCGTACTTATTTTTTTCCAACATTTCCCACAAGCTCAAATACCAGATCTATTGTTGGTTCAAACTGAAAGAAAGGATGATTTGATAATGCATCTCTCCAACAACTTGGAAGAAAAGTCCATGAATTTTGTGTCAAACTATAAACAACCACCTTCTTTCCCCTAGAATTTTTGAACTATATGCAATCCCACATTCCAACGCACTATAACTTTGGAAATACACCAAGCTCAATCACATAGTTAAAATTCCTAGGCACTGCTAGAGGTATATATCACAACAAGAAAATCCCTCTTTTAGCACCACAAGTTGTTTATGGTGTTAAGGTGGTGGTATTCGCACCACTTACATTTTGTGGTGCTAAGGTGGTGGTATTAGCACCACTTAGAATTTGTGGTGCTAAGGTGGTGGTATTAGCACCACATATATTTTGTAGTATTAAGATAGTGTTAATGTTTATTAGAAATTATGTTTTCCCTCATGTATATTAAGAGAAATGCCATGTTGGCAAGAACCATAAAGTGGTGCTAATAATTATTCGTCACATGGACATGCACATGTACGATGTATTTATGAATATTTTCACCATAAACACAACCATTTCACAAATAATTATTTTGTAGATAATTTAATTTAATTATTTATATATATTTTTATTCAAATAAATGATCAAGATTAATTTATGAGTTTTTCACCGTAATCACAACAAACTCAATTTCTTATTTTTACACTATTTAAACAAATAAATTCACATGATGCATTTATGAGGCTTGACACCAGAGCACAAGAACTTCACAAATAATTATTTTGTAAATAATTCAATTTTAATATTATTTAAAAATAAATACTTAGGACTCTTAATATTGACAAACAATGAAAAATAACCTTTTTATTATTATTGATATTTTAAAGTAGTAATCAAAATTATTTAAATTGAAATTTGATTATTCAATTGGAATTATTTATGTTGAGCTTATAAAATTTGTTGATGGACATTAGTATCACTATTAGGTTTTAATCACTAGCTTAAGTCAAGTTAGCCCCACTTATAATATTTGGTGTTAATATGGGGATACTAGCACCACTTATATTATATGGTGTTAAAGTGGTGATATTATTTGTTAATCTTATTGGAAATGACATGCCACATCATATTTGGTAATTAGAGAAGTGGTGGTGTATCACACTTGGACAAGTACAATAAGGTGGTGATAAGTCCTTTGCCACATTGATAGGTTACACATAAATTTTAATTATGAGGGTTTGCACCAACCATAAAACAAATTCACATGTAATTATTTTCTAAATAATGTTTAAAAAAAAGTAATTATCTTCCAAATAACCCACTTCAATTATTTATTTTTTATTTTATTCAAGCAAATGAATGTTTTTAATATCAATCTTTACACCATATATATAATAAGTTAAAAAGAAAATATTATTTTGTAAATAATTGATTCAATTATTTTTTTCACATGGAAAATACCAAGAAGCAAGGAATCATCGGTTACATAACATGTCACATCATGAGGTTTGAGCCCACATGGGGAGTATAACAACATACCTCCCAATCACCCAATCTACACTCAATTGACTAATTCAATTATTTACTTTTTATATTATTGTCACTTCATTTTACAAAATTATTATTGAAAGACGATCAAAGATAATCAATTTTAATTTATTAAGATTATAAAGATGGTGATAATAGTGTTTTGAATTAAAATTTAATTGTTCAAGAATGATAATTTTTTTATTAATCTTAATCATTAATTATCAAATTGTTTGATGGGTATTAGTTCCATTATGAAGATTTGAGCACTAGGTAGGATCTCGGGGCCCTAGACATGGTTGAGGGAGGAAACTTCTACCTTAAGTCTTATAGGAATATTCTAAACATACATGGCCAATAAAAGCACCTCAAACCACTGTACATGGACTTGTGAGGGTATTCTTAGCCTATGTGTGTGGATATCAATACTATTACGAAATTTTGATTAGTACGGTTGGGAATAGGAGTCATTTACATGGTCAAGGGAGGAAACCAAGTCTTAGGAACTAAATGATACTTTTAGGGAATTAAGGCTAATAGATATGTAGACACCTCCAACCACAAGACATGAGTTCTCAATGGGATCCTTGGCCTTAGAATAGGTATATGGGTGGAATTTGAAAGGTTGTAAGTACTAGGTATGGGTCTTGGCGCCTTAGACATGGAAAAGGGAGGAAAGTTGAACTTTAGATCCTAAAGAAACTATCTAGGAATCTATGGTCAAGAAAGACACTTCAAATGACAATACACGACCATTTGAGGGTATCCTTAACGTATGATTTGAGATACCAATTCCATTAGGAGGAATTGGGAAATAGACATGGGTCTTGATGCCTTTGATGTGGTCAACGGAGGAAACTTAGGCCTTAGGCCCTAAAGGCACATTCTAGACACCCAAGGACCATATCAATGGATTGAATCACCACACATGACCTATCAAGGGAATCTTTCACCTCTTAGTGGGGATATTAATTACATTAGAAAGCTTCGAACAGTAGGTATGGGTCTCAAGATTATGAACATGGTCTACAAATAAAATATTGGATTTATGCCCTAAAACAAACTTTATGCATAGAGAGCCAAGAAAAACACATCAAACCACCAAAATAACCTTTGAAAGATACCCTTCACGTAATAGTGGGATGTTTATGACATTAATAAGTTGTTCAACACTATGTATGGGTCTTGGAGCTAGGAGCAAGGTTGGGGGAGAAAACCTAAAACTTAGTCCATAAAGGAAATTTCTAGGTATCTAGGGATTAAAGCAACAAATTAAGCTACAACATAGCACCTCTCAAGGGTATCGTTTTCTTTTGAGTGGGGCTAATGGATCCATAGGAATATCTTGAGTAGTAGGTATAAATTTAAAGGAATTTGACATGGTTTAGGGTGGAAATGTGGGGATATGACTCCAAATAAATATTATAGGTACTCATGGACATCAACAAGACCTCAAACCACCACCTAATACCTCTCAAGGTTATCATTTCCTTCAAGTGGGGATACAAGTGCCAGTAGAACATTTTGGATACTAGATACGAGTCTCTGTTCCTTGAACATGGATGAGGAAGGAAAACTAGGACTTATTCCATAAAGTAAAGTTATATGTGTTTAGGTTAAAAAAAAATGCCTTGATCAACCACACATCAACCTATCAATCATATCCTTGGCCCAATTATGTGTCTCAGGGCCTTGGACATGGTTGGTAGACAATGCCTAATCCTAATGCACTAAATGCATATTAATGGAATATAGTTCCAAGAATGATGCCTTGAACTAAAACACATGACCTCTCAAGGGGATATTTGACCTTAAAATGGTGATGTGGACATCCAATGAAATGCTTTAACAAATCCTTTCCAAAATATAGAAGCATTCACATCAAATTTCTTTGGAGATCTGATCCACTCCACCACTATAGCTTTCTTTAGGTATTTGGTTTTTAGTGTTTCACACCACAATCCTGTACCAAAGACACCTCTCCAACAATTTTTAATGCACAAAAAAATATTAAGCCAATGTAGATTTTATGGAACATTTTGTTGAAAAACCACTTTACTAAGTCTTTTTAGTTTCTCAACCATTATCATCATATCCAAACCAACACTATTATCGTTAGAACCTTTCCACTGGTGTTTGATCATATCTTTGAAATCCTCATCCTTAAGCCAAGTATGGTTAAATTTATAAGGAAAATTTTGTTTCTTTTGCTTGCCTTCAATTTGGAGACATATTGGAGAATGGCATGAGATATTCGAATTAATAGACCAATATCCAAAACTCTCCACAATAGATGCAATATGATATACAATAAGGAATCTCTCAAGTCTCTTCCCCACACCAGATTCCCCCATTTGACCATTTTTCCAAGTGAGGCATAATTTCGGTCGTCTAACAGCAATAAGATTTGAACCTTGAAAGATATTTTGAAAAAAATATGCTAAGGGATCAAATATGGGATTTGAACCCCATAATTTAGAATATCCTATGGTGAGGTTTAAGTCACCACCCAAGATTTGATCATGATTATTTAATATACCATTGGTAACCGCTTCATCCCAAAATTCTCTGCGGCCTGAATAAGCTCCATAGAAATTGATGATCATGACCTCCTACTTCAAATCCCTAACTTTTCCTTCTAAAAGGATCCCTGCACTAGTTTAAAAAGGATTGAGGTCAACCCTTGTAGGGTTCCAGATAGTGATTAATTCCCTAAATAAACCTTGTGCATCAATTACACATACTTCCCACCTGAGAAAGATCTTCAGAAATATTTCACAAGCTTTACTACAATATGCTATTGTCTATTGAAACAAAACAATATCAGGTTTGTTAAACTCAAATAGTCACTTGAGGGCACAAAGTTTTGAGGGACCCCCAATTCCCCTAATATTGAAAGAAGAAAGGATCATTTGGTAACTCAGTAAGAGGGCATGGGTGCTCTAAGGGCCTTAGGGTTAGAAGGAGAGGCTTACAAGGGAAAGGTATTACGAGGTGATTCAGAGCCTCCTTAAAATGGACAAAGAGGGGAATATAATCACTATTAAGAACGACCCTCGTTTCAGATATCTTGGACTATAAAACATCACGATTTTTATTTCTTTTTTGTTCATAATGGTAACATTTTGGCATCTTATAGAGTTTATGGGAAGAACCACATGATTTGGAGTCTATTATATGAATAAATATATAGGGTATATTTGGATAATATATCTTTATAAGAGGGAGAAACCATAGGATTATACTTATCTCAAGATGAAGGGACCAAATGATTTCTAGAATCATTAGATAGATTCAAAGTAGAATCCATAATACTCGAGGAGGTAGCAAAGGAAATTTGTCATGGAGCCGAAAATGAAGGTCTAGAGTCTCTCTCATGCAGAGAAGAAGATGAACCAAGGTTAATCATAGGGAAAATATCAGAATTGTTAAGTGGCAAATCCTTAATAGTAGGCACATCATCAATTCTTTCGCATCCCATTTTGCATCCACTTTTGTTGTGCCCCATTTTGCACCCACTTTTGTTCCTACTTTTGCATCCACTTATGCTTCCACTTTTGCATCCAGGTTTTCGTCCACTTTTCCATCTAGTTTTATGTCCAGTTTTCCATCCAAATTTGCTCCTAGATGTTGAAGATGACGATGAGGATAATGATGATGCTATTCACAATGACTATGATGAAGATGATAATGCTTCTACTTATAATGGCAATGATGGCAATGAAAACAAGAACAATGATAATGGTTAATGATATTGACAATGTCAATGACAACATCGACGATGATGATGACAACAATGAAATAAATGGTGACGATAGTGATGATGGAAATGACAATAATGATGACTTCTAGAGGGAATCCTTGGACTTAGAATAGGAATATGGGTGGAATTTGGGATGTTTTAAGGATTAGGTATAGGTATTGGGGCCCTGGACATGGTTGAGGGAGGAATCTCAAACTTTACATTGTAAAGGAACTATCTTGGTATTTATGGTCAAGAAAGACACTTCAAATGAGAATATAGGATCTCTTGGTGGTATCCTTGACCTATGAGTTGGGATGCCAATTCCATTAGGTGGATTTGAGTAATAGACATGGGTCTCAATTCCTTTGACATGGTCAGGAAAGGAATCTTAGGCCTTAGGCCCTAAAGGCACATTTTAGACACCCAAGGACCATAACAAAGGCTCAAATCACCACATATGGACTACCCACAGAATCCTTCACCTCTTGGTGGGAATATTAATTACATTAGGTGGCTTTGAACAATATATATGGGTCTCGGGATTATAAACATGGTCTATGAAAAAAATATTTTCCTTACACCCTAAAAGAAACTTTTGTGCATAGAGGACCAATAACAACACCTTAAGCCACAACAAATGAGATTTGAAAGCTACACTTTACCTCTTTGTGTGATATCAATTCCATTAAGAAGTTGTTCAACACTAGGTATGCAACTTGGAACATAACACAAGGTTTGGGGGAACGCTAAAACTTAGGCCATAAAAGAAGCTTGTAGGTATCTAGGGATCAGAGAAACAACTCAAGCTACAAGATAGCACCTCTCGAGGGTATCCTTATCATCTAAGAGGGGGTAAGGAATCCATTGGAATATTTTTAGTAGTAGGTATGTTTTTAAGGAATTTGGCATGGTTTGGGAAGGAAATGTGGGATATGACTCCCAAAAATTATTATAGGTACAATACATCAAACCACCACCCAAGACCTCTCAAGGTTATCCTCACCTTTGAGTGGGGATACAACTGCCATTAGAAGGTTTTGGATACTAGGTATGAGTTTATAGTCCTTGAACATGGTTGAGGAAGGAAACATAGGCTTTGTTCCCTAAAGGAAATTTCTATGCATCTAGGTTAAAGAACAGTGTCTGGATTCACCACACATTAACATGTTAAGCATATCTTTGGCCTCAAAGTGGAAATATCAATAATATTATGGATTTCCATGGTTTAATTATGTGTCTTGGGGCCTTGGAAATTGTTTGTAGCCAATTCTTGATCATTATTCCTTAAATGAATATTAATGGAATCTAGTCCCAACAATGATGCCTTGGACCAAAACACGTGACCTATCAATTTCTTATGAGTTGGGATGTGGGTAGACTGGGCCAACAACATCACCTTGAACCATAACATATGATCTCTTAAGGCTATCTCTAGCCTCTAAGTGTAGATATGGGAACCATTACAAATTTTTGAGCAATAGGCTTACATGTTGAGGTCTTAACCATGGTTTATGTAGGAAGCTTAAGGATTGGGATATATAGTAAACATTTAGGAATAATGGTCTATGAATGATGCCTACAACCAACAAATATGACCTCTTGAGGGGATATTTGGCCTTATAGTAGGAATATGGGCACCATTAGAAGTTTTTTAGAAGTAGGCATGGGTCTTGGGACCCTAGACATCGCTAATGAAGGAAAATTGGGTCTTTATGACCTAAAGGAAGCTTCTAAGTATCTATAACCAAGAATAACATGTTGAACAAGTACAATGGACCTTCCACGATATCTTTGGCCATTGAGTGGGGTTTTTTCTATCATGAGGAAATTTGTAGGGCTAAGTATAACTTTTAATGCCTTGGATATGGTTGGGGGGGAAAGTATTTTTCTTAGTCCCTAAAGGAAACTTTTTAGCAACTTGGGCTAAGAATAACGCCTACAACCACCGCACATGACCTCCTAAGAGCATCGATTTCATCTGAGTTGGGATATCAGTTTCGTTATAATTTTTTGAGAACTTAGTATGGGTCTTGGGTGCACCAGACATGCTTGAGAGAGAAAAAATGGGCTTGAATCCCTTAAGAATTCTTTTAAGAATCCATGGCCAAGAAGGACAACTTGAACAAACACACATGTCTTCTCTAGGGTATATTTAGCTTTGACTAGGGAACTTTATACTATTAGATGATTTTGAGTATTACTTACGGGTATTAAGACTCTATACATGATCAAGGAAGGTATCATGTGCCTTACTCCCTAAAGGAAGCTTCAAGGTGTCCAAGGCCATAAGTAATATTTTAAATAAACACACATGACTGCCTTAGGATATCCTTGGCCTCATAGAAAATGTGCCATCATATTTAGGGGTTTTTGAGCGTTAGATATGAGTTTGAGGGCCTCGACATTGTGAAGGGAGGAAACCCAAGACTCAACCCCTAAAGGAAGCTTCTAGCCATTCAAGGAAAAAAATAATTCCTCAAACCACCGCAAAGGACCTCCTTAGGGTTTCGTTTGACTATCAATGGGAATAGATGAGTGGATATATCACATATAACAATAGGTAGGGGTCTCATGTCCTAGAGATAGATGGGGGAGGAAACTTAGGCTTAATCCATAAAGCATTTTTAGGCTTCCAAGGCCAATACCAATGTCTAAGAGCATCACACGTGACCTTCAAATGGTATATTTTCCCTCAAATAGGGATATGGTTCCATTAGGAGTTTTTTAGCATTAGGTATACATCCTAAAGCCTTGGATATGGTTAGGAGTGACTATAAAATAATATTTTGGGCATACAAAGGATGACCTCTTGAGGGTACCTTGGTCTCGAGTGGAAACATCAATGACAATAGGAAGTTGTAGGAAATAGATATGGGTCTTAGAACTTTAAACATGGTTAGGGTAGGAAACTTAACTTTTGGTCCCTAAACAAATCTTCATGCATCAAGGGTGAAGATCAATGACTCACCACAGGTTCACTAAGAACAAAGTACAACAAAAAACACAATATCTACTTATAGAAAAAAATACCCAACATCTCCATAAAACTCTACATACATGCTTTCTAAAAAACAAAAAAAAATATAAAAAACCAAACACATAAAAAAAACATTCTAATAATTTTTTTATACAAATAATTTTTATAATAAAATTCTTTATTATTTTTTCCACTAAAATTTTAAACAATCTATTCATAAAAAGCTAAGTCATATATATATAAAAAAAAAAACAAATATAATAAATAAATTTACCAGTAAAAAATACATCATATTTATATATAAAAAAAAAAAACTATCTAATATACACACAAAAGAAACCAAAAACACATGAACATAAAAAATAAATAAATAAAAAACAAAAAAAACAAAAAACACTTTCTACCTAGACTTCATTGTTTTTTCTACACTTCATAAACCTACACGTTTGTGTTTCCCATGGTTAAATTGCCCTAACAAGTCTTCAACCCAAAAATAAGACTTGGTCAACCATTTGCTTTCTCGGTGGATACAATGTTAAAGTTTCTTGAAGTGGTTTATCTTAAAAAACCCTAGGTCATAATATAGGAAAAGAGGCACTCTACAGGCTATGAATATTGACTTAATAATTGTTGGTTAGTGGAAGGTATTGTCTCCATGAATATTGACTTAATAATTGTTGGTTAGTGGAAGGTATTGTCTCCATCGTTCATTCCTCCATGTGGCGATAGATCTACGACACAATTCTTAAGGTGGAAACTTCATAAGGCCTTAGGGTTTGTCTCGCCATTCATTTCATTTGGTCGGCTTCTATATGCTCTGGTTTGAAATCAGTTGGGGGTTTGTTGGCCAAGGTTTCATGACCGCTATTGTTAACAGTGAGAGTCTTGGTTGCTGATGCCAAAAGCAACTCACTCAGCCCAGCGTAAATAACTCATAGCTTTTTACTATTAATTTTTTCTTACCTCTGCATTTTTTATTTAATGTGTTGTGGCTTCCTTGAGATGGACATTTAAATTTAAGGTGTTGTGGCTTCCTTGAGGTGGACATTGCAAAGAATAGGAACATAGAGATATCACTAAACTTCTTGTAACTATAGCTAAAACATTGACTTTGCTCTTCCCACCTAAATTCTCTATAATTGAGTCTTGCTACTCCACTTCTAATCTCTTATATATAATTAATGCGATTTATATTTTTTTTCATTATTTATTATTTTATGGTGCTTTGAACTATATATAAGTTTGTGTACATTAAATAATAATAATAACAACTATTATTATTATGGTGTTTTGCACCATAAAGTCTCAATCCATGTTGGATTGGTTTTGGTGTTTTGCACCATAAAATCTCAATCCAGCTATGATTGTTTTAGGTGGTTTGCACCACACAACATGGAATGCCACATATTCATTTAACACCAAAATCAATTTTTTTGACAAACATCACTTTTGCACCATAAATTTTAGCACCATTTGCGTATCCCCACATTATCACCACTTTTGCACCACTATTTGCAAATTGAAGATTTCCCAAATCCTTTACAAATAGTGGTGCTAATGTGAGGCTAAAATGCCATTTTTCTTGTTATCCTAGTAATTTCTGGTAATTTCAATCCAAATTGTAAACACTTATTTATTAAACTCCCACATAATCGACATAGTGTTGTTGGTCCCATCCCCACATCAAAATCTAATAATAGCTTCCTATCACCATTAGTATATGTGGCCCGTAGTTAACTAACTTGAGGAAGTAAATGAGGCTATTATCTGTATATTCGGGCAATTGCACAAAGATGGGAATCCCTTCGCGCATGTTGAAAAACATCGTGTTGTCATGCTAAGTGACGTTAAACTGCATTAAACAATAGAAGAATCCTTCATAGAAAATGACATCTTTACAGCGTAAGCATGAAATTTATTTCCATGAAATTTAAGAATCCTTCTGGAACGTTGTATTTTTTTCTATTTGTGAAATATTTTCGAATACCAAATGCAGCATAAAACTAATCATAGCCATGATATATATATAATAAAAACGATAATAAGATGATGATGTGAATTTTTACGGCATAAGGTGTCTTATTTCAACTCCGGGGTGGAGTACAGGTGCAGAATTTCTAAAAAAATAAATTTTAATGGGTCAAATTGATTATGCTGTGGATATTCTTCATCTGGTTATTACAGATGGCTGGAAGTTTCAAATAAATGATCATCCACTTGGCATGGCGCTCCTCTTCAATGTAACGCTTAATAGCTCATACAATACACGGGGGCTGCGGCCAAAAGAATGGTATCTGTGCAGACCAGAACTGAGGTGCCGCGGTAATGGCTCTGGAAGCTGTTAGCTAAAGCTCTTGAGAATATAGATTTGCATTTATTTTAAAGATCAAATAGTGGATCAATTTCATTTTATTACTGACTTTCATTTTAAACTGGATTCGGTAAAGATCGAACAGTGTTTCAATTTCATTTTGGAATTTGATTTTCCCTCCATTGCTTGATTCGGCGAAGGCCTTATCCAAAGGATGCGTAGGTAAATAAATTCTGAATCCCCATATGAAGTATGCTTTCAATATTCATTTTGCAACATCTTCATAGTATCTACAATTCAATTCTTAAAGGGATTTCGATGTTACAAATGCATCTTGCGGCCCTGGATCCATAGTATTCTACAATTCATTTTGTGGCCCTGGATCCATCCAATGATGACAACATCGTGTTGAATCGAGGTCTCAATTATGCTTCGGGTGGAGGAGGCATTCTTAACGAAACAAGATCTCTTTTTGTAACAACTTGCTTCTCTCGCTGCTAATGGTTTTCGTTTTTTTGTTCATCTCATTTTCTGACTTGTTAATTTTCAATATTCAATGCACATGAGTACATTTAATGTTGCATAAGATCCAATTGCCCATATCTCTGCAACTGCATTAAATACAGTTCTGCAGAATACCCGCCTAATGGTCCGCCCAGTGGTTGTTGGAACTGGTAAAAACGGTTGCCCTTCTCATTGATTCATGCATATGATTCAATTCATAGAATGAAGTTTTTCTTATATATGATTCAATTCATAGAATGAAGTTTTTCTTTAAGAAAAAATTCATATATTAGAAATGGTCATTTGAAGCTGTTATTATCCCAATGAATTCATAGCTTTCAAACTTTTGTTTCATTTCATTAAAGATTTCTCTTTGAAATTCCTTCATGGTTTTCTTGTCTACGAAAGTCTACATTAATAATGGGCATCAGAAATAGTTTCAGGATACATTGGATAGTCCAAATCTATAAAAGTGCAACCGTGAAGGCTCATCCCAGGCAAGGAATTATGTTGTCCATCATTGTCATAGACATGGTTGAATAAATTGTTTCCAAGGGGCCGTTGAATTAATGTTGTGAATTTTCCTTTGTTGAAAATTAAATTCTTTCTGAACTTTGTTATTTGTATGGATTATATAATGTGCAGGTTTCATTGAACAGGAATGGGCATAAAATGTAAAATGTTGATCGTCGTAGAATACTTTGTTAGGTTTATTTTTCCGGCATAACAAAGGAAATATTGCTAATGGATGCAGTGAATTTGGTTCCATTGACTCCCTGGCATTTCTGACCAACCCTTTGGACATGGATTCAATACAAGACGCACTGCTTCTGTCTACAGTCTGTGGAACCAATGCCGGTACTGTGCACTGGCTAAGCTTTTGAGCTTTAGGGTAAAGTTGGTGGGTAAACTCCTTAAATTTGGTTGAGCTTTTATATAATAAAAATGTAATTAAATAATAATATTAATGGTATATCAAATGAAGCCTTCAAATTGTGTAATGGTGTTTGATATAGACTAAGCATGATTCTAATATATGTGTGACAAGGTTTGCCAAATTGAAGCAAATTAATTTAATGTAGGTCGGCATGATGACTAACTTGTAAACAATATCAAAAGCTACTTTTATTTCAGGTTGAATGTTTTTACCAATTTCTAGACATTCCCATATCCCATGTCACTGAAAAATAAATCGGTTATCCCTTCATTAAGATTTTCAGATATTCACTCTGCACAGCTACATTATAAACTTTACCGTCGATGGGATGAAAGGTCTATTGAAGGGATCGAGCACAATTACAGTGCAATGCTCTACATTGTTGACGATAAAAATGTGAAACAAAAAAACTGATCATATCTAGATGCTTAATTAATTATAGCACCCTGGAGGCACAATCACATCTAAAATTAATCATAAACACTGAAAATATGTTTGTTCGCCACAATTGTTTACTTTGAATGGACTGCAGTAAATCATCACTAAATGATAAATATTTTAAAAGTAGAATGTTGAAAAAGAAGGAATGATTGAAATTGAGAAAATTTACAGAATTTATAATTTTTTACCATCCAGGTGTTGGAAATATCTAATCAAATGAGCTAATCGCATAGTTACTGCGCCGGCTCTGGCTCTGTCAGAAACCCCGTCAGTCAACCCTGTCAGACTGTTTGTGTCAGCGCGATGTCTGCAGCATCAGTTTGTCAGTCAGTTCTCATCCAATCATGGCTCACGTTATGTTTTCATTAATGAAACCGCGTTAATAGTTCACAAGTCAAGAAAACTTAGGATAGAATTTGTTTCAGTCTTTAATGCATTCCTGTAGCAATCCTAAGTCGGTTGATAGAAATATCTATAAGTAGAAGCTCTTAGTTTAAAAATTGTGAGAGATGTGTAAAAAGAGTAAAAAAATGAGAAGAAGCTCCCGTGAATTGTAACAAGAGCCCAAGCTCTGTGAATGTAAAAGACCATAGTGAAACTCACTTCCATGAATTGAGGAGCTGCGTAGTTTACCTTGGTAAATATATAAGTCTATGTTTTATGTTTCATTCTCAAGAATGTTGTATTTTGCAAGTCGCACATCATCTCCAGTTTTACTTTTGTGAATGTTGTTTACATTTACCCGCAGTAAAAGAAATCAAGATTCATAAATAGTTCACCGCAGTGAAAGTTCTAAATTAACATGGAGTGACTTCGTGTTAGATATTTTAAAGGTGTTACGCATTAGAGAAATTTATTTCATGATAAAGTTTGGTTAAGTGAGCCGTGAAGTATTTGAGAATACGGTAAAGTGAAGTATTGCGGAGAAATTAACTTCGCATCACTCTAAAGTTCACCGCACAGCACAAAGTCTAAATCCCGCAGTTACTTGCTGCGAAGTGGATGCTGCGCAGTTACTTGCCACAAAGTGAATGCTGCGAAGTTAAAAGTTGTACTGTGAAGTTAACCCTGCGCAGTAAAATTTAGTTGCCGCGGAGCTAATAATGCGAAGCTAATTTTTAGTGAAGGAAGGGTTCTGCGAAGAGAAATTTGGGATTCTTGCTAGATGGTGTGAAGTCCCAATCTAAAGAAAAAGAAGATATTGAGCTATTGCGTAGTTAAATCCTATTTACTGCGCGGTGTTCATTTTCCCTTGATTTGGTATCAGAGCTTGGTTTACGGAAAGAAGGAGTTCAATTTATAAGGGAAAAGCAATTAAGGATGGCTTCCACTTCGGGTAATTTGCAAATCCCAATATTTATTGGTAAAAATTATGAATATTGGTCTCTAACCATGAAAGCTTTGTTTAGAGGTCAAGATGTATGGGACATAGTTCAGACTGGTTATGCAGAACCAACAGATGCAGTAGCATACAATAATCTCACACAAGCTGAGAAAGATGTTCTGAGGAAACAGAGGAAGAAAGATGGAAAGCCGCTATTCCACATACATCAAGCGACACATGAGTCAATACTCCCAAGAGTAGCAGCAGCGCAGTCGGCAAAAGAAGCGTGGGACACGCTAGAAACAGCATATCAAGGTTTCAACAAGGTAAAGGCTACCAAACTTCAAATTCTTAGAAGAGAGTTTGAATCTCTGTCAATGAAAAATACAGAGTCAGTAGACTCATTCTATACTCGTGTAATTGGTCTAGTTAATCAAATAAAGTCTCATGGAGAAAATTTAACTGACCAAAGAGTTGTTGAAAAGGTTCTTAGAGTTCTGCCAAAGAAATTTGAATCTTTGGTTGTGACCCTAGAGGAAAACAAAGATCTGTCCATATTTACCATTGATGAGTTGCAAGCCTCATTACTCAATCATGAACATAGAATCAGCGGTTCAGACACATCGTTGGAAGGTGCGTTCACAACACATTCATCCATAAGTTGCGGTAGAGGCAGAGGAAGATCAAACTCTAGAGGTAGAGGACGAAGTACGTTCAAAGGAGGTCGCAGCAGCAGTCCTGCACATGTCATGGGAAGAGGCCAGGATCATACCCCCAATCAGCCAAGTGGACAAAGGTATGATAAATCAAAAATTCAATGTCATTACTGTAAGAGGTATGGACACTTCGCATATGAATGCAAGAAGAAGTAGTATGACCAGGGAAAGCAAGGTGAAACTCAGTCAAGCAGGAGCAGCACACCGAACAGTTCACTGTTCTTGACATGCGCATCATCGTTGGAATGCAATACCGTCCAAGAAATTCCAAATGATATATGGTATTTAGACTCAGGTTGTAGTAATCATATGACTGGTAATTTAAGTTTATTTTTTAGTCTAGATAAATCAGTTCAAATTGATGTCACACTTGGAAACAATATCCAAGTCACTGTTTTGGGTAAGGGTACCATTGATATTCTAACAAAACAAGGGGAGCATAAATTTATGCCTGATGTGTATTATGTTCAAGGTTTGAAGCATAATCTAATGAGCATTGGACAGATGATGAAAAAATGTTATAGAGTTCATATGATGGGGAAGCGTTGTGTGATCAAAGATGTATACCCAAGCAATCAACTAATAGCCGAAGTACAGATGACAAGCAATCGCTTGTTTCCTTTGAGGATTACACCAATAATCAAAGGTAAAAATACTCATGTTGTTCATGAAAGTCAGAAAGAAAATTCTGAAGCTGCGTTCAAGACAGAAAGCAAAGGAGCAAAAGTTTGTAGCAACGAGGAAGAAAAAGGCAGCGCAATCCAAGCTGCGTTTCAAACAGAAATAAAGGATGAATCCTGGTTATGGCATTTCAGATTTGGACATCTGAACTTTGGTGGGTTGAAGTTACTGCACATGAAGGATATGGTGAAAGGATTGCCATTGATTGAAAAGCCAGAGAGAATTTTTGAAGGATGTATCTTTGGAAAGCAACATAGAGAGACTTTTCCAGTCAGAAAGTCATACAGAGCTTGCGCACCACTTGAAATTGTGCACTTCGATATCTGTGGACCGATGCAAACTCCATCCATGGGAGGATGCACATATCTTCTCACATTCATTTATGATTTCACAAGAAAAACCTAGTTCTATTTTTTAAAGCATAAATATGATGCATTTGACTATTTTCAGCAGTTCAAGGCACTTGTGGAGAAGCAGAGTGGTTATAGCATCAAAATATTAAGAACAGACAGAGGGGGTGAGTATGTCTCAAATGATTTCTTAAATTTCTGCAAGAATCATGGCATACAGAAACAATTCACTGCGCGGTACACACCGCAGCAGAATGGCATCGCCGAAAGAAAGAACAGAATCATCATGGAGATGGCGCGCAATATGTTGGCAGCCGCGCATCTGTCAAATGAATACTGGGCTGAAGCAGTGGCAACTGCAGACTGTATACATCATGAATCGATGTCCGACAAAGAGCCTGAAGAACAAGGTTCCACAGGAAGCATGGACAGGTATGAAACATAGTGTTTCGCATTTAAAAGTTTTTGGTTGTGTAGCATATGCACATGTTTCAGATGAGCTGAGAAGAAAATTAGATAATAAGGGATAGAAATGCATCTTTATTGGATATTCTGAAGACACAAAAGCATACAAGTTGTATGATCCTGTCGCAAGAAAAGTTATTATCATCTGCGATGTTCAGTTTGTGGAAAATGAAGCATGGGATGGAACTATTGAGAAGAATGTGAAAATTGTGTCACATAATGAGCATGATGACATCACAGAAGATGTGATTGAGACTCCGCATATTAATCAGAACTTCGCAGCACCGCCTACTCCAAGGACTGCGCATCATGGTTCAGCACAAGCAACTCTGACACAAGTCGCAGCAACCCCGATAAGCACACCAAGTGCGCAGCAAACTCCATCAAGCAGTTCACGCAGTTCAACACTAGCAAATCCACCAAGGACACGAAGTCTGCGTGAGATATATGAGGCTGGTACACCTAATTCATTCTCTTGTTTTGCATTATTTTCTCAAGTTAATGATCCTCTAACATATGAAGAAGCAGTTGAAGATGAAGTTTGGGTACAAGTCATGAATGAAGAAATATAATGCATAGAGAAGAATCAAACATGGGAACTAGTTGATGTTCCTAAGGACAAATATGTTATAAGCGTGAAATGGATTTATAAGACCAAGCAAGATGCTGAAGGAAATGTGCAGGAGCATAAGGCGAGATTGGTAGCAAGAGGGTTCACTCAGCAACCTGGCATAGACTTCAATGAAAAATTTTGCACCTATAGCTCGCATGGACACTATCAGAACAGTTTTGTCCATCACAACACAAAAGAAATGGCTTGTCTATCAAATGGATTTTAGGTCCGCGTTTCTAAATGGATATTTAGAAGAAGAAGTATATGTGGAGCAGCCACAAGGCTATGAAGTTCCAGGACAAGGACACAGAGTATACAGACTGAAGAAGGCACTGTATGGTTTGAAGCAAGCCCCTCGAGCTTGGTACAGTCGCATTGACTCATATCTCATTCATAATGGATTTCATAGAAGTGGATGTGAGCCAACGCTGTACACAAAAATCAACCAACAAGGTAATACGTTGATTGTCTGCTTGTATGTAGATGATTTAATATTTACTAGTGATTTTGGCATAAAAGAATTTAGAACAGACATGGAAAGTGAATTTGAAATGACTAATTTGGGGCTTATGAAATATTTTATGGGCATTGAAGTCCAACAGTCTGAAAATGGGATATTTATATCTCAGTCAAAGTATGCAAGTGATGTATTGAATAGGTTTAAAATGTTAAATAGCAAAACAGCTCCAACACCAGTGATAACAGGTTTGAAATTAAGCAAGGATGATGATGGATCCAATGTAGATCCCACACTGTTTAAAAGGATCGTTGGCAACCTTATGTATCTTACAGCAACAAGGCCAGACATAATGTATGGAGTCAGCTTAATCTCAAGATTCATGGAGTCACCAAAAGAATCGCATTGGCAAGCAGGTAAAAGAATTCTGAGGTATATAAGTGGAACAATATACTTTGGTATTCTGTATTCCACCTCAGAAAATTTCAAACTCATTGGATACACTGACAGTGACAATGGAGGCAGCATAGATGACAGAAAAAGCACATCTGGGAATACATTTCATGTAGGAACAGGTGTTGTATCATGGGCGTCAAAGAAACATCCCATAGTAACTCTTTCTTCAGTAGAAGCAGAGTATGTTGCAGCTACAAGCGCTGCATATCAAGTAGTTTGGATGCGCAGGATGTTAAGTGATCTGTCGCAGCATCAGTAAGAACCCATAGTCATTTACTGCGACAACAATTTCACTATCGCACTGTCAAAGAATCATGTGTTTCACAAAAGAACCAAGCACATCGACACAAGGTATCACTTCATCAGAGAGTTGATAAACAACAAATAAATTTGTTTAGAATTTTGCAGGTCTGAAGATCAGGTAGCAGACATCTTTACCAAACCATTGGCAAAAGACCCATTTCAGTATCTGCGAAGTTGTTTGGGAATGACAAGTTCCGCACAGTGAACTTGATCATGAACAGAGCATGTTTCTGCTCTGAAACATTTTGTAATATTTTACTTCTGTTTAAAAGATCCCCATCCGCTCATAATTAAGGGGGAGTGTTGGAAATATCTAATTAAATGAGTTGATTGCATAGTTACTGCGCCGGCTCTGTCAGAAACCTCGTCAATCAACCCTGTCAGACTATTTGTGTGAGCGCGATGTCCGCAGCATCAGTCTATCAGTTAGTTCTCATCCAATCTGGCACACATTATGTTTTCATTAATGAAACCGCGTTAATAGTTCGCAAGTCAAGAAAACTTAAGATAGAATTTATTTCAGTCTTTAATGCATTCCTATAGCAATCCTAAGTCGGTTGATAGAAATATCTATAAGTAGAAGCTCTTAGTTTAAAAACGGTGAGAGATGTGTAAGAAGAGTAAAAAAAAAAGAAGAAGCTTCCGTGAATTGTAACAAGAGCCCAAGCTCTGTGAATGTAAAAGACCACAGTGAAACTCACTTCCATGAATTGAGGAGCTACACAGTTTACCTTGGTAAATATATAAGTCTAAGTTTTATGTTTCATTCTCAAGAATGTTGTATTTTGCAAGTCGCACATCATCTCCAGTTTTACTTGTGTGAATGTTGTTTACATTTACCCGCAGTAAAAGAAATCAAGATTCATAAATAGTTCACCGCAGTGAAAGTTCTAAATTAACATGGAGTAACTTCGCGTTAGATATTTTAAAGGTGTTATGCATTAGAGAAATTTATTTCATGATAAAGTTTGGTTAAGTGAGCCGCGAAGTATTTGAGAATACCGCAAAGTGAAGTATTGATGAGAAATTAACTTCGCATCACTCTAAAGTTCATCGCGCAACAAAAAGTTGAAATCGCGCACTTACTTGTTGCGAAGTGAATGTCGTCCAGTTACTTGCCGCGAAGTGAATAAGTTGTGCCCTGCGTAGTAAAAGTTAGTTGCTAATACTGCGAAGTTAATTTTTAGTGAAGGAAGGGTTCCACGAAGAGAAATTTGAGATTCTTGCTGGATGGTGCGAAGTCCCAATCTAAAAAAAAGAAGATATTGAGCTACTTAAATCCTATTTACTGTGTGGTGTTCCTTTTCTCTTGACCAGGTGCAATGAAATGGCACCAACCAATTTGTCTAAGGCAATAGGGTATTGAACATGACTATTAATATGTGTGGTGAAAAATGAAAAAAATGGGTAATTCAAGATATGGAAAACCACACATCCTCATAGTTCGAATTATTTGGTTTCAAGTGAAATCCTTCAAAGAAAGGGAAATCTTGTAAATCTTCCAAAAAATTAAAGGGATTTCGATGTTTCAAATGCATCTTGAATTGGTAAATCGTTCATTTCAACGAGTTTTATTTTCAAATTCAATAATATATTTTGAATGGGTAAATGTATTTTTCTTAATATTTTCACAATCTCTTTATATAGATGTATACTATTTTTAATAGTTATGTGATCAATTTTAACATTAAAATTTAATAATTCTCTTCAAAAATTTTAAATTCAATAAATATATTTTGAATTGGTAAATGTATTTTTCTTAATATATTCACAATTTTTTATATAGATGTATATTATTTTTAATAGTTATGTAATCAATTCTAACATTAAAATTTAATAATCCTCTTTAAAAATTTCAAATTCAATGATATTTTATAAGGTTATGTTTAAGATTAAATATAAACATTAATTATATTTTTTTATAATATTTGATGTTTATAGTTATGATAGTTAACTTTGATTGACTTTGGTTGATTAATCGATAACATTAACCTATTATTATTTAATATGGTTATATATTAGTATACAAATTATTAAATTTAAAATTTCTTTAAAATTTGTAAAATCTTAATTAAAATTATTAAATTATATTTTTATTAATCCAAGTAAAGTGTGACAATATAGAATAATAATCTTTTATTATAATTTCCTATAAAATTTATTCAAACAAAATTTAAATAAAAATATAAAATAAAATCATTATTTTAAATAAGAATATAAATTTTTATTATATTAATATTCTTTATACATAATAAAATATAATACACATGAGATTTTATTATAAAAAAAATTGTGTACATTATATTTTTATAAATTTATATATTATATTTTTACTTTATAAATTTAATTATAATGTTAGGTTTAAGATTTATATTTTTATGAAGGTAATTGTATCATTAGAATATTATAATTTTCTGTTTAAATAAATATTAAATTAAAATTTCTTATTTAATTTATTATAATTAAATAATAATTTTTTAAAATTATAAAATAAAAAATATAATTCTATATTATTGTTTAAAAGATTTATTTCAAAACTCTCATTAATGAAAACTATGGAAAAACACATATCTCAAACGATTCAAATCCATTATTAATATAAAGAACCATGAAAAGGTTGTGACAACTTGTTTTCAAAAATATTCTTTTATCATTTTGAAGGCCATCATATATTAGAAAATAAATCTCACACATAAAAATCTCTTCAATAACGACTGTGGAAAAACACATATCCCAAACAATTTAGATCCACCATCAATATAAAAAATAAAAATCTCTTTGGAAAAACACATATTTATTTAGATCCATTATCAATATAAAAAAATATGAGAGGGTTATGAGAGCGTGTTCTCAAAAATCTTCTTTATCGTTTTGAAGGCCATCATATATCATAAAATAAATCCGACACAGAAAACTCTCGGCAGAATAAAGATCCATTGATTAGTCTTGCAATTCAACATAAACCCATGGCGGATCTCATGGATTATGGATCATGTTTATATTTGATCGATTTGAAGATCTGTTCTGACTATGCAGGCATGGGGATTATACAGAAGAGGAAATATTGTGGACATGATTGATGCAGTGATAATTGAATCTTGCAGCGATCCGGAAGAAGCCTTGAGATGCATCCATATTGGATTGTTGTGTACACAAGCTGCAGCAACACTTCGTCCATCAATGTGTACAGTCAACTTGATGCTTTCAACTGAAACTATGATGTTACCAGATCCCACAAAACCTGCTTTTGTGAGTTCTGTATGATCTACTTGATGGCACACCACTTTGGTTCCTCCATCGAACGCCATTGTTACAATCTCTGAGTTGGAACCCAGGTAAAGCTAGGCTGACAGGTGAAGCAAATATGTGGGGTCCGGATTCGGTTTAACATAGGGATAAAAATTGCAATTTTTTGGTCCGGAATTAAAAATTGTAATTTTGGATTTAAAAAATGAGATATTTTTGGTATTTTGATTGTTATTATTTGTTTTGCTTATAAAATTGTAATTATATATATATATATAAATTGATATGTTTAATGTAAAATGAATTGAATATCTTTCAATTTAATTTTTAAAATTCCCGGCTTAAACTGTGTTAAATATAATCTAAACATTCAATATGGCTTAATGTATATCTATAGTCCCTTCCACATTGAAACCTAAACTAATAAAACTGTAATGTATCTCTTCTAACAGGCTGATTTGCTTATAAGAACTCTCAACATCAATTTCTCTTAGTAATTTCATGGGGAAGCTTAACCGAATTCATGTGAAGAAACACCACCACTATCATAAATCCTATTGGAATTGGTATTAAAAAGAGAAGTTGGTATTTTTTAGTTTAAAATTTGTCAAAAATTATTTTAGATTGTCCTAAATGTAAATATTAAATGTCAGCAGAACACAGTAACATTATTTGAAAATATTAAATCAATAAAACGCAACATTGAGCCCAAATAGAGCATGAAACTGGAACATTGAGGTCTATAATGGGTAACTCCTCTTCAACCAGCTAGATATCTGGAGGCTTTTCGTCATCAGTTCTGATGTATCTCGAAGGCAAGCATTAGATGCCGCTCTCTACAACACTGAACAGTCTGTATTCGTTCTGGCCATTCCATTGGAAGACAATGTCCAAAACCCAACTGACCTAATGTGCTTGTTACTCAAGAGCTAAATTAAGACAATGGCCACCGGATTGCTAACAGTCCTTAATCCCACAAATAAACATCCTACGGCATTTGCTCCCTAGCCATCCGATCGATTGTAATTATAGCAATTGGGATTCCACAGTCGGGACAGCTGCAACATAGCACGTTGTTGACGGTGCCTGTTAAAGGACATAGATTTAAAAGTGAAGCTGCAAGTGACACTATTATAATATTCATTGAAAAAGCCACGAAAAATAAATGTAAAAACCAGGAAAAATATTCATCGAAAAAACCAGGAAAAACAGGTCATTCTAACTCCGAAGTAACAAAATCGTTGATTGTGTAAGAAATTGCAGGTGCAAGAAGCGAATTTAGTAAAAAAATGAAGTACGAAATAAAAGGGATACAGAAAGAAAATATATGAAAAATCTCACCTGAGTAATTGATTTTAGGAGTTTTGATGCGAGAAAGAAAAACAAATCTGTAAAGATGTAATTCTTTAATCATTCTTTCCCGAAAAGATTCCAAGCCTAAAAGATTCCAAGCAATAAATACGAAGAGTAAAATGTGAGATAAACATGTCATGGCCGTCACCTGTGATAAATCCGTCCCGTTCTCTGGTGAGTCTGGTCTTTACAGTGCGGGGATGAAGAGAATTTGCAGTGACATCGGTCTTCATTTTCTGCATTTTAGACGGAGCCTGTGTTAAATGTTTCTGCTATGGAAATCTTTGATTTGAGTGTTTAAAGAAACGTAGGACAAGATTCGAAAGCCAATGTTGCGGGGCGAGGCAACGAAGAAGCTAGGTGGGGGCAATTGAGGAATACAGATCACTTCCTGCTGCTTCAACGTGTAAAGAAGAAACTGGAATGTGCAGGAGCCTGCAAAACGTGGTAGCCGTTATTAACACTACCCTGCAATTTGAAATAATTCTATTTTTTCTATTAATTAGTGGCGACTTTTCGAATTAAACATGCACCCCAGTTAATCCTGCCATTTGAAATAATTTAATTTTTTCTGTTAATTAGTGGTGACTCTTCGAATTAAACATACACCCCATTAATTATGTAAATCTTAATCGTTTATTTATGCACCAGACAGAATATTCGGCCATTCATTTTTTTTAAAATGAAAAATCATCCACCCCCACTCCACCCCAAACTTGAAATAATACGCCTTACGGCGTAATAAAGGCTTTGAAAGGTTTGATGGTTCGTTTTTACATAAAGTCGTGGAGGCTTTCATATATTATATTCGTAATAAGAGAGCAGAAGACAAGTACGATATATTGTAAAAAATTCAAAGGGAGTGACAAAGCACTGCCCAAGTTCAATCGAACAGAGGATTTGAGCAACCGTTGAGTTTCTGGGAGCATACCAGCAGATGCTGAATCGCTACAGAAGATGTGATCTTTTTCTCGCTACTTTAAAGCGCTGGTAAGCGGCACCAGAGCAACATCCCCGTCAATAGTGCTACTGGGATCGTAGCCAGAGAGAATGAATAAAATCGAGAGAAAGCCAAAGCCACATAGCATCTCCAAGGCGATGCACCAATCCAAGGCAGTGCACCAACACAACATGAAAGAAGTACCGTTGCAATCCATACTGTAATGTATTGTATGACCACATTTAATGTCAAAGGTAATGCTGGACTAATTCCTAGCATTACTTGGTTTACTAAAAAATATTCAACAATATTATTTCTAACCTAAGAATTTTAGCGACAATGAATACTCCATCTCGATCTAAGGCCAAACAAGAAGACAAATTGGCTGATTTGTGGAGAAAAGAGGGTTTGCATATTGATGAAAACATTGAAAACATTGAAAATATATCAATATTACTAAACAGGTGCGTTGAAAATCCTCCCAGTGAATAGGGAAAACATTCACATAAATCAAGCAGAATTTCCCAAGTTGCTTGATACTCGAAAATGCATGGAAGGAAAAATGCAGTAGACAAAGTAAGTGTCACAAAATAAAAGGCTGGTAGTACCCCATGCTCGCCTCGCCGTTATGGATAAAAGGCTGGACGTTCTCAAAGGCAAAATTACGCCTACCAGCTACGAAAACAGCCCTGCAATGCCAGATGTAAATAAGTTTGTCTAGGAATCTTTAAATTACAAGTTGCCTGCATCTTTGCGCATCAAGTCATCCATGGATCCCATTATCTCCGGGTTCCTGCCTGTATCCGTTTCCGTCTTCGTAGATCAACGGGGCGAGAAGAAGATTGCACTCCAATGGGGGATCCAAATCTCTGCCTGCATCCGTTTGCGTCTTGTCATCGATCCACGGAGCGAAAGGAAGTTTGCAGTCCAATGGAGGATCCATAATCTCCAAATCACCTTCTAGTATTCGCACTACTGTTCCCATTGAAGGCCTCAACGCGCTGTTGCTCTGAATACACCACAGCGCCGTCTTTATCAATCGATAGGCCTCATCCGTTTCCTGTGGCCTATTCAATTTCAATCCACTCTCAATCAATTCTTCCATCTTTCCTTGCCTCGCCTTACTGAAAGCAATTGATGGAAAATACCAGTTATCTGAATCCTGAGTGTTATCCACGTTCTTACACCCCCTGATTATTTCGAGAAGCACCATCCCATAGCTGAACACGTCGCTCTTCGAAGTGATTCCCGATCCCAAAAGCCACTCGGGTGCCATGTAACCGGGCGTCCCTCTGACCAGTGTCACCACACGGCTTTCCAGATCTCTGTTCAGAGATCTAGCCATGCCGAAGTCCGAGACTTTGGCATTGAAATGGTCATCCAAAAGAATGTTCTGAGGTTTGACATCAAGATGCAGAATACAATCTCTTGAATCATCATGGAGGTACGCAAGTCCCCGGGCGGTCTGGAGCGCAATGGAATATCTGGTCTTCCAGTCCAGACGCTTTTCTGAGCCGAAGAGCCACTTATCAAGAGACCCGTTGGCCATGAATTCGTATACCAGAATACGATGGACTCCTTCCACACAAACACCACGCAAACTGACGAGATTGGAATGATTGATGGACGATATGGTCGCGATTTCTGTACAAAATTCTCTCTGTCCTTGCCCGGCCCGATCGAGCAGACGTTTCACGGCCACCTTACTACCGTCCGTTAAAATTCCTTGGTATACCTTTCCGAACCCTCCCCTTCCAATCTCCTTGCCGAATCCGTCGGTGGCGGTCTCAATGGCCTGGAAACTGAATACTGTTGGAAGACCAATCAGATTCGTGAGATAATCTCCATTCAATTCATCGACACCATCAATCCTAATAGCAGGAGAGTTCTGACCTTCAAATCCAATCATAGCAGAGTGATGTTTTCTTCCTTTCCACCATAACTTTACAAAGGCGGCCACAATTGCGCCAACTATGGCGATGGAAACGGCAGTCACATTAAGATGAGCAAACTCGATGGGGGCAAACTCGCTGGGGGCAAAGGCAAACAGAGTCGACCCAACCATCATGGCAAATAAAACAATGATGGCAATAATGACAAATGTAGCCGTTTTGGGTTGCGCTCGAACTATTTTGGTAGCTCTGGATAATATGCCCCCCGGATTCAGATCTGGTCTTTCGCGCGAATTCATGTTCAACATCCGCATACAGTCTGTGCAGATAGAGACCAGCGTTTCCCAGACGCATTATTATCGTGGAGAGGTGAGTCCGTGCATCTTAAATTTTATTTTCTTATGAAATTCATATCGATGGAGGGGTTTATATCCGGATGATAATAGCATCCAAGGGACGCAGATTGAACATGGACCTCGAAATTTCGACGTGTGATAACTGGCACTCAAATCGCCGCATTTCGGCAACGGGCGACGGAAAATTGTCTGTTGAGAAAGAACCTTTTAAAAACCTTGTGGAAATTCTGATTTCACACAGTAAACTGACGTCAAGGATTTTGGAACCCTAAGTATATATATAAAAAATTAACTCCGATGTTTATTAGCCATGTACCTCTCGTTGACAAGAGACATTAATCCATATCGTCTTATCTGCGTAATGTCTTTTTCTTGGTTATGAAATTGGAATCTCAACTTTGAGAAAGTGGGCAACTTTGGCATCTTTTATTCATTATGATCGTGGAGTTTCATCTGAGTGTTTACAGTATGAACAATCAGTTAATTTTTTTTGATAGGTGAAATTTCATCGATCCCTTTTTTTAAATAGTTTTTTTTTCAACAATAGACTGAATTTTATTTTATATTTTATTAAATAAATTTTATTTTATTTTATCATTAAACTGAAATTTATTTTCAAAACAACATAAATAAGGAAAATACTTTATATTTATTTTGTAATTTTATCGTTCAACTGAAAACTATTTTCAAAACCATAGAAATAAGAAATAAAGGTGTTAAAAATCTTGACCAAGCTCGTGCTATGAGAATTGGGCAGGCTGGTGTTTCAAATTGGTTACAAGTAGAGGAACAACAATTCCGTGATAATTGATGGTGGTTTTATGGTCCCTCGAAATGGAAGTGTCCACTCAAATTAAAGTTGTTTATTTGGATGGTGCTTGCTAATAAGGTATTGACTATAGATAATTTCATCAAGAAAGGAGGATATGGAACAAATGTTTGTCTCTTGAAAGAAATTGTTGACCATCACTTTGTATAAACACTCTGGTTTCAATTTCTTTTGATACAAGTCTTTTAAGATGGTTGGAGAACCATTCACTCTTGGATCACAAAGAAGTGCCTTGTTTTATCTCGTGGGGCATTCTGTTCCATCGTAATCATCTTTTATTTGAAAATGAAGTAAAAGATATAAATTTGGTTTTTTTCAAGAAGGTCTTCGGGCATACAAGGAGGCATATAAATCGGATCCAAAGGTTGCAGAGAGGTGTCCTAAGGCCCCTTTCCCTTCTTTTGAGAAAAATGGATCCATTGGATTTTTGGATGGCATGTCAAGGGCAGAGAGGTAAGTGTGGAGCAAGTATTTTTATTCAACTGGATTTTGTTCATGCTTTTGAATGAAGTGTGGGTGTGGTAATGAGACAAATACCAGAGTTGAGTTACTAGGTCTATGGGGCTTGCTTTTTTTTCAAACTCTCCCAATATTCAACACCTCAAAGTTGTGATTCAAAAATCATTATTGAATGGATCAATAGGAAATCGAGATTGGATGTATTCGCTCTACAAGAGTGGAAGCAGAAGGTGCGTTCTCTCCATGAAACTTTCACGGAGTTATTTTTTTCTCATATTTTCACAGAATATAATGTTGGTGCAGATGCTTTATTCAAAGAGGCTCTAATAGTCATGGTGGGTCTTTATCCTTTAGCGAAACTTAGTCTGGTGCGATGGTATTGTTAAAATTGTGATAATAAATTAACCAAAGATCGTTTCTCAATCGTCTAATCATTGGTTGGTTGGAAGTTACTCTAACTGGTGGTAGTTCTCATATTACCATAACTTCTTGATTAAATGTATTTATATGTAATTTGAGAGGAGTATGGATGAGAGGAAAATGCCTGATTGTAATCTTCGTTATTGATTGGAATAAGACTTCAATACTTTGTCGAGTGGATGTTTCCCCAAATTGGGGTTTTACCACGTTAAACCCTTGTGTTCTATTTGTCCATTTTTTTTGTCTATTAGTTTTAATTCAGACTCAGAATACCAACAAGTGGTATCAGAGCCGAAGGTGAAGTCGGAGTTGGAGACGGAGCTGGAGAGGAGCCGTCATCGTTTTCAAAGGTGGAGAGTCCTGTGGAGGAGCCCATGGAGAGTCCTGTGGAGGAGCCCGTGGAGCCTGTGGAGGTTGTGTATTCCGCGAAGCCGTGGAGAGTCCCACCGAGGAGCCTGTAGAACTGGCAGGACAATCAAATGCTTAAGAACGGATAACAGAGGTGAGTTTACTTCTTTAGAGTTTGAAAAGTATTGCAAAGAAGAAGGGATCATAAGACATAAAACACACGTTGCAAAACGCATGAATAGAACTCTTCTAGAGAGAGCAAGGAGCATGCTCAACAATGCTAATTTGGGTGAAGAGTTGTGGGAAGAAGCAATTTCCACTGTTTGTTATTTAACAAATCGATCACTGTCAATTGCAATAAATTGTAAAATTCCGGAAGAGGTATGGACTGGTCATCCTTGTAGTTATTCAAATTTGAATTTTTTTGGTTGTGAAGCTTATGCATTTACTCCTAAAAGTCAGCGTTCTAAGTTAGACCCCAAATCAAAGAAATGCATCTTTGTTGGTTATGATGATGCAACGAAAGGATATAGGTTGTGGGATCCTACTGCTCGAAAAATCGTCATTACAAGAGATGTAATTTTTCATGAGTCTTCTCTCATTAAATCAGAAAATGTAAAAGTTGATGTGGAATAGGAACAGGTACCGTCAAAACAACTAGTTCAGTTCAAGTCCCCATCTTCTCATGACTCAAAGAAGCAAGAAGAAGTTTCTGGTGATAAAGAAATCATAGAAGATGAAGAATTAAGGAAATTGTGGAAACTCCACAACCTACACCAAGAATATCTACGAGGGAGAGAAATCCTCTTAAAAGGTATGCCGATTTTGTTTTGTCTGTTGCTTTATTTACTATTGATGGAGAACCTTCTTGTTTTCAGGAAGCCATGATTTTGTTGACAATGCTAAATGGAAGATGGCAATGAAAGAAGAAATGGATTCTCTGGATAAGCAGAATGAGACATGGAACTTGGTTGAACTCCCCAAAAATAGAAAAGTTGTTGGATGTAAGTGGGTCTTCAAGCGGAAGAAAGGTGTTGATGGTAAGACTGAAAGATACAAATCCAGATTGTTCGCGAAAGGGTACTCTCAAGTGGAAGGTATTGATTATCATGATATTTTTTCACAAGTTGTCAAGCTTGTATCTATTTGTATTGTGTTAGCACTAGTTGTGGTGCTTATTTGGAGTTAGAGAAACTAGATGTTAAAACAACATTTTTACATGGAGATTTAGATGAGGAGATTTTTATGGAACAACCAGAGGGTTTTGTGCAACATCGTAAAGAAAAAATAGTTTTCAATCTTAAAAGATCATTGTATCGCCTAAAACAGTCACCCAGGAAATGGTACAAGAAGTTTGATTCTTTCATGGTGAGCCAAGGTTATACTAGAAGTGAGTATGATAATTGTTTGTACTTCAAAAGGTTGAATGACATATGCATTATCTTAGTATCATATGTTGATGATATGCTTATTGTGAGTAAAAGCATGGACGAGATTGACAGGTTGAAGGCTCAGATGGCTAGGGAATTTGATATGAAAGATCTTGGAGTTGCAAAAAAAAAATTGGGTATTGAAATGCACAGAGATAGAAGAAATGGTAATCTTAGTTTTTCACAGGAGAAGTATGTTGAGAAAATACTTGTAAGATTCAGAATGAATAAGGTAAAAGCTGTGAATGTTCCTTTGGCTTCCCATTTTAAGCTTTCTTCAGTTTCATGTCCTAGCAGTGATGAAGAAAAGGATTATATGTTTCGTGTTCCATATGCCAATGCAGTAGGATGTTTAATGTATGCATTTTAATGTACTAGACATGATATTTCACATGCAGTAGGTGTTGTCTGTAAATACATGGAAAATCCGGGAAAAGAACATTGGAACGTAGTGAAATGGGTGCTTCGGTATCTAAGAGGCACAAGTGACTATTGTATCACCTTTAATAATAACAGTGATTTTGTTTATTCAGATTTTGCAGGTGATTTAGACAAGAGAAGTTCTACTTTAGGTTATGTCTTTACTCTTGTAGGTAGAGCTACAAGTTGGATGTCAAAGCTTCAGGAAATAGTTGCGTTATCCACTATAGAGGCTGAATACATTGTTGCCTCGCATGCTTGCAAAGAGGCAATTTGGCTGAAAGGTCTACTTGGAGAAATTGGAAGGTTGTAGAACAGTGTCCCTGTTTTCTGTGATAGCCAAAGTGCTATACATTTGGCTACAAATTATGTTTACCATATTAAGACCAAACATATTGATGTAAAGTATCATTTTGTAAGCCAAGCTATTGGTGAAGGTGGAGTAGATCTGAAATAGGTTCATACTCCAGAAAATTTTGCAAATATGTTTACAAAACTGGTGTTATTAGAGAAGCTATGGTGGTGTGTGGATTACCTTGGCTTAAAAGAGAGGTGATGAATAGTCTTTGACAAAATATTAGATAATTTGTGGTCAAGGTGGATATTGTTAAAATTGTGACAACTAATTAACCAAATATAGTTTCTCAACTGTCTAATCGTTGGTTAGTTGGAAGTTACTCTAACCGGTGGCAGTTCTCCTATTACCGTAACTTCTTTATTAAATGTATTTATATGTAATTTGAGAGGATTATGGATGAGAGGAAAATGCCTGATTGTAACATTCGTTATTGATTGGAATAAGACATCAATACTTTGTTGAGTGGATGTTTCCATAAATTGGGGTTTTACCACGTTAAATGCTTGTGTTCTATTTGTCCATTTTTCTGTCTATTAGTTTTAATTCATACTCAGAATACCAACAGGTATTTGAAGGTCTTCTGAAGATATTTTAAAACTAATTTTGAAATTCTGTGTTGGTCTACTTTTTGCAAAAATATGTCAATAAGTCTATTGAAATTGATAGCTCAACATCTATGGATGATGTAATTTTCTGTTTTGATAAATGACTATAAGCAATTCGGTTGATATTGAAAGGACAACTAAATTACAGAACAGTATAGCTGAAAAATTTGTCTCGTCTATTGGATTCTCAATGAATAGCAAGTATATGTTTCTTTTTTTGAGAAAAAAGGATAACTGCTGAACAAAAAATCCAACAATAGAAATAATTGTAGAGCAATAAGTCCCTGCCAAAGATTACTGCAATTCCCTGCCAAAAAGTACTACAATTTAATTTTCAACATAATGCCATGACATGCCATACGTCAAGTACTCAACGATATAGGAAATACAATAGGGTTTAGCAATGGAACATCTTCTCCACAACAATATAATTAGGTTTAGAAATGGAACATCGTCTCCTCCTCCTACAATGGTGTGGATGCGATGCATATGTCCAATAAAATGCCAACCCCAAAACTTATAAATTAGTGTACTTGTTAAAAGATTTATTATCCCAACATTTTCACCGAAAATAGTACTATAGTTGATATTAAAAGAGATCCAACTATACATATAACTGTTCATGATCACCTTGTGTAGAGATCGAAATACAACATCCAAAAGCAGAAAGAAACTAAATTTCAAATACACATCTCAAGGAAAAAAATGGTCTCACAGACTATCACACCAGATCAGCAAAATGGCCTCAAGGATAGGCCATATCTGGAATCTTGATAGGAATAAAGAACGATATTGTTCCACAAGTGACCTCACCGTTGCGTCTCTCCTAAAATTGATTAAAACCCTCTGGAGCGGTTAGAGCCAACTTGGATAAAGAGTTTGCCATCTCGTTAAGTTCTCGGTAAATGTGCTGGAAACTAACAATACGAAATGATTCCTGTAAATTCTGAATGCGGCACCGACACCATTCTAATATCACCACATAAAAAATTGACTTAGCTTGATCTCACTCAATAACAATTTTAGAATCTCTATACAACACAAGAGACTCAATGTTCCAGGTCTTTGATAAGAAAAGCAGAGCCACAAGTGCCAGGACTTCACTACGAGTGTTAGTTCCCAGGCCACATCCCATCCATCCCCAAATAGCATAATCTCTAGAAATACATAAGTAAAAACCAACACCGGAGACATTACCTAAGTCTTGTGATTCACCATCGAAGAGACCATAAGGCCAATTGCTCATCTGTAAAGGATGAATGGATCTTTGTCCAATTTGTTTAACAACATTCTAATCAATGTTGTCCCAGAAAATAGATTTCAAGATTAAATACAAATTCAAGGATTTGTTTTCGAAGATTATGAGATTCCTCTGTTTCCACATATCCCAACAAATATGAGCAGAAGTAAAGGAGTATCGTTGATTGTGTTTTAACAATGAATGCATGTAGATCTCCACAAAGTTCTCATGCCATCAATTTGCTAACTTAAGAGTCGAAGTTACCTGCTTCCATACAAGTTGTGTCACCAGAAAAGTGATAAATAAATGCGAATTTTTTTCATTTGAATAAGTTTACATAGAATACATAAAACAGGACCCTTCCACCCTCATTTTACAAGATTCTCCTAGGTTAAAACTATGTTCTACATGAGCAGCTAGAAAAAGTACTTTACTCTCACCGGACCAATCCATTTCTATAGATTTGGATGCCACCACTTTAGTTCATTGTTATTTTTATTTTCCATAAGCGTTGAGTATGCTTCTTTGGCTGTGAATTCACCAGTCTTAGAGTTCCATGACCAGAGCAGCTCATCTTTCCCATTTGAGAGTTGAACTCCTAAGCTAGCTAGTCCTCGAATATAACACTCCCATTCTTCATAAAGATGCAGTGGAAGATTCAAAGATTGTGTTGTCAACCACCTAGGGAAATCCCTGGGCTGCTAGTCATATACTTGGGATAGAATAATAATGCCTTAACTGCGAAGAGAATTAATTAGTGCAGTAGAAAAAAATTTGAAATCAGTTCATTGTTATTTTTATTTTCCATAATCGTCAAGTACACTTCTTTGGTTGTGACTTCACAAGGTCTTAGAGTTCCATGACCAGAGCAACTCATCTTTCCCGTTTGAGATTTGAACTCCTAACCTAGCTAGTCTTCGAATATAACACTCCCATTCTTCATAAAGATGCAGTGGAATATTCAAAGATTGTGCCATCAACCACCTAGGGAAATCCCTGGGCTGCCAATCATATACTTGGGATAGAATAATAATACCTTAACTGCGAAGAGAATTAATTAGTGCAACAGACAAAAATCTGAAATTCACACCGCCAATTAGAGTATCAAGGCCAATTTTGATTTCCCTTCTACATCCTAGTTTCCAACTTAGCCACTCTTTGATGATATTTAGAGAGCTGACCAGACATCTCCAGCAGTTGGATCCTCCCCTTTGAATAGTAGGTTCTCTTCTTAACCAATCAGACGCTGGAAGATTATTCAAGTATTTTTTTCGCATAAAAAAGCTCTATAAACTGCCATGGAATAGACACTGCCATGGAATTGACACTGCCACATGCTCTTTGCTGCCAACGCTGTCCCAAAATTATGTAGATATTTTAACTCCCAACCACCAAGGTGTTTTGGATTTTCTATAGTTTCCCATCTGACAAACGAAATTTTACAAGTATCCTTTTCCCCTGACCACAGAAAGCGAAAGAAAACTTCCTGAATTCAATTTACTATAAACTTTGGGATATTCGCCATAGTCATCCAGTATATTGGAATGTTTTCTAGTACATACTTGATCAGTACAAGTCGTCCTCCCATAGACAACCATCTGTAATTCCAATGGTCCAATCATTTCTCCAATTTCTCAAGGATCCATTTCCAGTCCTGAATCCTATAATTGTTTGGTTTCAATCGAAATCCCTAGTACTTCAGATCGGTATCAATTGAGTCCACAGTGCAGGGTAAGATCTAGACAAGTGAATGATTGAAGTGATCATCAGTACCATCCATTAAGAAAATTGATTTCCCCACATTTGGAATGAGACTTATGGAAGCTAAGAATTTTTTGATACATGATTTAAACTATTTTCATTCCCCTATAAATCCTCTTCCAAAAATCAATACGTCATCTACAAACAATAGATGGGTAATTCAACAACCTTTCGCAACTTGGATCCCTGAAATACGATCTTCCCAGCATGCTTTATGGATTAGTAGGATTAAGATTTCTACCACTAATAAGAAGAGCCAAGGGGACATTGGACAAACATGTCTCAATCCCCTAGAGATTCTAAATAATGGAGATAGCGAACCATTGACCAATACTGCAAAATTTGCAGTCATTATATTTCCCATGATCCAATTGGTGGCTTCTATAGAGAGGTCTATCTATAGGAGCACAAGTCTCATGAAACCCTATTCGACTCTATCATAATATTTTGCAAGGTCAAATTTGAGGATTGTAGCCTTTAGTTTCTTTGTGTTAATTGAATGTATGCATTCTTGCGTGACCCCCACCACATTGAAGATTTGGCGATTGCTCATGAAACCAAATTGTTACCTCGAAAAGAACTTGGACAACACTGGATTCAAGCGATTTGCAATGATTTTAGTGATAAGTTTATAAACCATATTACACAAAGAAATGGGTCAGAAATAATCAAAGGTTCTCGAGTAGGATTTTTTTGGGATGAGCGTAAGAAAGGTAGTGTTGACTGCACCAGAGATTCTTTCACTGAGTATGGATTCTTCCATGACTTCAAGTATCTCATGACCAATCAAGTTGAAGAAACCAATGTAAAATTCAACCATCCAACCATCCTGTCATAGGCTCTTAGAATTCTCAAAATATTTGAGAGTTTTCTCAATTTCCATCAACATAACGGACTCTGTGATCTTTTGGCTGTCCTCGGGATGGAAAAAATAAGATAACATTGTAATAGTTCCATCTGACTAAGTAAGCTGGTGGATCCATCCGATTTAAACAGATTCTAAAAGTGGTCTCTTGCACCTTCTTCGATCTCAATTTGAGTCTTTAAGACTGAACCATTTTCATTACTCAATTCCCAAATAGAATTTGTATTCCTTATGCTGTCAACAAATCTGTGGAAGAACGTCGTATTTTTGTCACCTTTGTTTATCCAATTCACCCTAATATTTATTCTCCAACTTTCCTCCTCCTATTGTAAAATGGATTTCTTTTTGATATCCCAATCCTTGATTGAAACTAAGTCCACTTCAGAAAAAATACCCGAAGAGTTTGAAATGTATATATGACGGAGATTGGCTTCAACATTCATTAGGTATGACCTGTATTCTCCCTTCTTTTTCTTTTCCCATTTGGAAAAAAAATCTTTCAATCCTTTTAATTTAAGAGAAAAAAGGTCCATTTTATTCCTTACTCTACCAGAGATAAAATCTATCCAGTAATCCTTTACAATTTCAGTGAGTTCATCTTTTATCAACCAAGAATGATTGAATTTAAACAAAAACATAGGTTTTCTCTTACCTGGGTTGAGTTGGAGAATTAAGGCCTTGTGATCTGATATGAGGTCAGAGCAGGTCCAAGATCTGTACCACTCTAGAGACTCTGTCAAATTAGTTGAAATGAGAAAGTGGTCGATCCTTTTAGTAATCCCAGGCTCCCCGCTTCTACCATTAGACCAAGTTGGAATTAACAGACCAGTTGATACATTCACCAGGTTTTCCTCCAGAATGAGCTCCATGAAGTAGTATTCCAAAGGATCCATCCTTTCCCTTTCTCCCAATACTTCTCCAGCATAAATCGTAAAATTCGGATCATCTTCTAGTATAAGACTCGGATCATTAAGTAACCCCACATTGAAAGCTTCTTCCCAGAAGGTAACTCTATTTTGATAAGGCCCATAGCAATTTCAGATCCTAATTGAAGGTCAATCTGTTTTATCCTTCCTTCCAATAAGATTCTAGCGCAGGTCAAAAATTGATCAAAACAAAAGGTTTGTGGTTTCCAATCACACAGCAGTCCATCGGAAATACCCTAAGCATCCACTCCACACATATACCACCCAACTAATAAATTATGCATGATATCTCTAGCTTTCTTTTCATTGAGCATCGTTATTTGTAGTAAAATTATTTTTGGTTAATTAAATTCCAAAAGTCTTCGAAGGGCACATTTTTTGGGACCCCCCTAGCCCCCTTACATTGAGGGAGAGAATGTTCATTTAGGTACCCTTTATAGGGCCTTCTATTCTCTAAGGGCCCGAAAACCTCTGAAATGGTTGCCTACAAGAAACTCTTTCGACTTATAATCACCCAAGTTAACTTGTTTCTTGTTCACTACCAACCAACCACCATAAACTGCACCTTCCAGGATAAGTTTCCCCTTCCCGTCATTTTTCCCTATGCCTTTTTGAACAACATCAGGATTTAGATCTATATAAATCGTCATTCAAGCTCGGTCTTCATCTGAAATAACTTGCTTCCCGCTAAATACTTGCAGTGGTTTTCTATACATAACTTCTTTATAACTGGGAATTAAGGCGGTATTTAAGTCCTCGATTTCCTCACTGAGGGTAACCTCCACACCATCGTAAAAAAAATTGAGGACATCACAATCAGAGTTTCCAAAAAAGGGGCTCAAGGGAGCCAAAGGGTTACAGGGTCTCAGGGGAGACAATAGTATTAAGGGATTCTATGCAGTCAACTTCAAGGGATGGTGAGCTTCGATATAAGGGAGGAGAAGTGTCCTTTAGTAAGGTATCATAAGGGTCATCCAAAAAATCTAGAGGAGAAATATACTGTGAGCACACATTATCAATGAACACACCAAGGCAAACTTCTGAGATATCGACTGTCGATAGTGAGAGACTAAGACTCGAGGGTCCCAAGAGAGGGTAGGGGTCCTTACCAGTGGGGATTGCTGAAGAAAGAGTGTGATCCTTAATGGAAGGAGGACTTTGGAAATACATAACCTTGAAATTCCTCTTAACCTTCTTGAGATCTCGATCCGCTGCATAACTACGACATCCTTCGTCAGGGTCAAAGGCAGCCTCAGGACAAGATTCCTTGAGGTGTCCAGTACCTCTGCAAATAAGACATTTGAAAGATATTTTCTAGTAATCCAATTTCTAGATTATGGTTAAACCTTTGCACTCAATATCCAGTTCCTCGAGGAAACTGTCGCTCACATCCATTTGAACTAAATTTTTTCCCATGCGCTTATCTCAACCCTTTAATGTATTATAATCCAGGAACATAAATATCCCTAGTGCATTTCTGTAACATACCTTTTTTGCTGAAAAACATTTTATGTTGGAAACATTATGTTAACTTTTATTGTAAATTTTTATATTGGACAAGTGTCCAAGGATGACTGTAATTGCACAATATTTTATTATTTCATAAATTAAATAGGAGACAACCACATAAGGGGACTGTTGAAAGAGTGTTTACTGACCCACTAGGTGGAATGGAATATGGGGTAGAAGGCAATGGACAAGTGGAAGCATCATGATGCAACTAACTAGATGTTGGTATGGGACAACTCCCTTGAAATGTGGTCATAGTGCTCTGGAAGGTGGGACTAAAGCTTGAGGCTCATTTATTGAAAACTGAGCACTAAAGACTTAGGTAGTCTATATAAGAGCCATCGAATTATGAACTGAGGTTCATCACTTTTCCTGACGAGGAAATTTACCTTGGGGTTTTGTTGTGCTTGCACCCAAAAGATTCGATGAGGGGATATGTTGAGTTTATGATCATGGTCTAAGGCTGCCTGATATACTATTGAGTGCAGAAGTTACATTGCTGAGTGCAGAAGTTACAATGTTGAGTGCAAAAGTCATATTTTGACTGCATAAGTTATATTACTTAGTGCCTTGCTTCTACACAGATTCCATCTACTTAGTGGTTCAGTAAGCAAGCTTGGGGGTACAAAGGAGGAAAGTAGTTTGGCTGCTTCTTCTGGAAAAGGTTGGGAGGAACAGGCCTCCTTGGGTGTTTGTTGGCCCTATCTTCATTTATAGGTTCTACTTGTCTTTTCTAATTCTAAGTAGTTAAAATTTCTATCTGCAATTATTGATTTACTGTTTAAAGGATATTATTATACAAATGCATTTATTTTAGTTTCTAACCTAATTAGGATTATGTATAGTAATGATTATGTAAGATGAATTGAATAAAAATATTTCTCTGCATTTTTCCCCATGCTAATGTTTCTGCATCGTACTCTAGTATAGAGAAGGAGATTAAATAGATAAATGAATGATTGGCAGATTCCCAATGAATGAATATTTTAACACTATTGTAGGTCAATAATATTTCTTTTAGTGTACTTCTGTAATAAAATTTATATGACTAAACTCAAGTGTTAGAAATAGCATTCATAAAGTAGTCATTGTATTAGTTCTGTTACAAGATACATATGATAGGTATTCTTAGATTATTTTCTCTCTCAAAAACAGTATAATATTAAATTTCATTTTATCTTCTTTTGTTAATAATTACATCTTAAATATCTACAAGGATACACGTAACAACAACTACAACATGTTATTTCATTTCTACCTTGAACAAGAATAGTAAAATCTAGAATCTATGTTCTTCTAAGTTTTCCAAAAAGACTCATATTTTATTCTGTATTATCCCCTATTTCAATAACAGAACGAGTATTGTTTTTCTATTGTGTTTTTCAAATAACAAACCAAATAGAGAAAACATGTTTAGGTGATACATCTGATTCTACTCAAACATAGCATGAGTCATCTAGACAAATAGCTTACACATATACAAATATTTTCAACATCATCACTTAAAATAGAATAAGAAAATAGTTACAATCTTATTACATAGCTGCGAACAGAAACATTAGATTTTGGCTCACGACCATCACTTAATCGACAGGAAAGAGTAACAAAGTGAAGCTTCCAACTCCATAAACATAGTCACAAAAACATTTATCATTTACATTCTGAAGACTGAAATAAAGATGCATCTCAGTATCAACATGAGACTACATTATCACATTTCAAGTGAAAACCATTAACAGTAAAACCATACGATTATCTCGATTTAGATATCTTCCTTCAGAGCTAAACTTTTGTTATCAGTACAACAAGAGAACACTACTATCAAAAAACAATGTGTTAGGGTTTGACTTCTTAGCACAAGGCTAAACCCTTTTCTCTCAAAATTTCACAAATACACAGTAGATTGCAAACGATAAGTTTCGTTTTCTTTACACAAAATGGAGCACTTCTCACGGTCTCAACCAAACAACCACGTGTCGTATGAAAACACAAATTCTTTCATTTACCAAAGAAGGTAGAAGGGTAAAAACCCTCTCCTTTGATTATTTTTCTACTACAGTTTTACGTGAAAAACAAACACTTCAAAAACAACGACGAAGGGGTTGAGGATTTCATCCTCCCCAAGCTGCCAAACAGCTCACAAGCATTTCGATGAAGATCACTCCGCAAAGCCCAAGAAAATATGAATTCTCGGCAATAATACAGGAAGGTCCATAAGTCACCTAACCGAAGCAACAGAGTAACCACCGAGGCTTACCATATTATTTTCACAGCTGCCAGTTATCGAAACCTAAGTATGGGTGCCGGTTGACGAAGAAACCTACCATTTAAACAAAGTAGTGGTCAAAATGAGTTTTGAAAGAAATCATTACATGCAAAATATCAATAACTGAAACTCTCAATAGAATAGAAGATACAAGGTTCGAACCTGAGAAACATTACCTTTTAAGATTATCATCGAAGCAGAACGCCAAAGACAATGAAAAATGTAACCAACACTCCACCACCGAATGCAAAGAAGGGTGGAAAACAACTCTGGAAAAACTACCACTGGACAGACAAGAAAAGTCGAGTATCGAATCAACTTCCATGAAGAATTTGTCACTCACCCTAGAACTTTTATTACAAAGCTGTCACTGTAAAACACCCATAAGAGTATCGACCTTAAAGCTAATAGCAGGTCACGGTTTCAAATCCAAGGAAACTCACCACAAACACCTTTTATCGAAACCCTGAAGGCTCTTGGCCTGTCGGCCTCTCCTCAGAGCCACTACACCGAATGCCGAGGAACAATAACTTCAAAAAACATAGTGGTGGTAAGGGTTAGATCCCAAATCCCAAGACCATGTTGATCAATGGTGGATATCACCAGAAGGGTATCATGTAATCCCAAGCAACCACCATAGTAAAGACACTATTAATGACCCTTGCCACCAAGGAGGACAGCTCAAACAACTTCAAAACCTTAATACTTACAGCTCGTCTCATTTTTGATTCATCACCATAACTTCACATGCGAAGAACCACGACGATATCCACAGAGACATTCCATTGTCTCGGTGATTGGAATATTAAATGCAAAAATAAAACCAGAGTGCCTTCCAGTACGAAATCATAATGGAATTATTGCTTACTCATCCTAATGTATCGGTTCAATTGTAAAGTTCATAACTTTATCATATCATATACCTTGTGGTAAGTCAAGGTGGTATCGGTTTCAATTGCTAGGAATCCATAATGTTATAAAGGGTCACGTAGATGCACACACAATACTATATAATTGTTGTTCATAGGACTATGTATAAGGCTCTGCATATATATATTTCAATATTATGTAGAAATTAAATAGAAATTTGTATATAGTTCCTAGGCTAGCATTTTATTATGAATTTGCAAATAGTTCCTAGGTTAAAATTTGAATAAAATCTTGCATGTAATTCTTAAGCTCTAGAGCATACAAGGACTTGCATATAGATATTGCACGATTTTGTAATTAGCCATTTCATATAGAAATTGTTATTCTTATAATTTGCATTAAGTAGAATCTCACGATAATAAAATATGATGTATTGATCCTATCTATTGTTTGTACAAAGTAATAAAAGGGTTAGTATAGGGTTATGAATACTATATCTGACATACTTTTCGTTTTATAAGCTAGGCTAATTGAAGCTTCTCACCCGGTGGCATTTTCGACATTTTGTCTCTTAAACCATTAAGACTTTGGAGATTACTGAAACTGGTTAAAAACTCTTCGGTCACATGTCGTAAAAACTAAAATCTCTTACCTGTAATCTACGAAAGGGACGATTCAAATGCTTTAGCACGAATGCTAAGTAAGCCTCAAGGTATCCTTAAGACCCCTTCATCATCAAACAGAAGAATAGTAGTTAGCACTTATAAACTTCATATCATCGGATCATCAACATAAGTTATATGAAAACATAGATAAGACAAGAATATCATTCAATAGCATCGAAACGTAGATATAAATTTAACTTGTCGCAAACAATACATTTTTAATCAGCACAACATTTAGTACAACAAGTCGACATTAAGCAATTATTACATTTCCGCACAGTTAGATTATGCATTAAAAGCCATATTGAAAAATTTTAAATTTTTGTAAATTTTGGGATGTTACATGTGGTATCAGAGCGCGAGTTCAAACTCTAGGCCTAAAATAGGTTCACGCGCGCAAACAGAAAATAAAAAAACCAAAAAGTTTATGTTACTAACTTTTATTTTAATTTTATTTTTGTACAGAACAATTTGTTATTAATTTGCAGGTATGGACATACCGGAGGAATCAACAGAGGACAGATCTCCTCATAATGAGCATAATAACAATAATAATAATGAAGGAATATATGTTGAATTAAATAACCAATCTTCAAAACTTCTTCGTACTGTAAAACATTTAAAATCTGAGATAAGAACTGTTAAAGAAGAAAATGAATGCATTATGAAGGAATAGGAAGAGCTAAATCAGATTCTAATGGAGAAATACCATCACGAAGAAAGAGGAAGGAAATCATAAGTAAATTATAATTCTGGTACAATGTCCCACAAACATAAACACAAGAAAACAAAGAATGGTAAAAGTATTAGTTACTCTTCATCTTAATCTGATCGAAGTAATGGTAAATCTGATCATGACAGTAGTGACAGTGATTGTTGTTCCAAGAAGAGGAAGTATAAGCATCATGAAAAAATTACTGGAGAGTTTAAAAAGATTAATCCACCAAGTTTTAATGGCGAAAGTGAAAAGGGTGAGACAGCTCAAGCATGGTTGTCTAGAATGAAGAAGTACTTTAATATCTACGATTACTCTTCTCAGTTAAAGGACAAGATGGCTATTTACAATCTGATCGGAAAGGCATATATTTGGTGGCAGGATCTTAAAAGAATTAAGAGCATAAAGGAAAGAGATGTAACCTGGAATATGTTTAAAAATTCATTTTAAAAAAAGTTCTTGTCAGAACAGTACTATGAAGATAAGTCAAAAGAGTTTTATGATTTAAAATTGGGTACTATGAACATGAAAGAGTTGTGCAGCAAGTTCCTTAGCTTGTTGAGGTATGTACCTAACATGGTCGAAGAGAAGCCTAAGGTACAAAGGTTTCTAAGTTGTCTACCTTTCAACATAAAAGATAGGATTGAGTATGATAACCCTTCCACTCTGGAAGAGACTATGAGGAAAGCTAATTTATGTTTTGATCAAAACAGAAAAAGAGAAGGAACAATTAGCTGGAAGAGTAATAAGTCTAATCATTTCGAACATAAAAGGAAAAGTTTTAATCATAATTATGGAAGTTTTAAGAAAAATTTTAATAACAAAAATTTTCCAAGTAATAATAATTACAGGAGTAATGCACCACATAATTTTATTGCTGCAAGGAATATACCTAATAACAATAACAACACCAGATATGCTGAACAGAGAACACCCTTGAAGTGTTTTGATTGCGATGGACCACATAGGAAAGTTGATTGCCCACGCAAAAAAAGGACAGTCAACAATATTCATAGCATACAAGTGGAGACAACAGTTGGTGATGTGGCAAGAGAAATGCCAAGGATAAATGCAGCGCCGGAAAATCATCAAGCAGACCATCAAACGTCCATGGTTGAAATTGAAGGTATGCTACAAAACCGATCTATTTCCATTTTAATAGATCCAGATGCAAGTTTGAGTTATGTTTCACCAGAATTAGTGAAAATTTGTAAGTTAAAGGTAGAGAAATTCGATAATTCATGGCTAGTTCAGCTAGCAATAGGCACTAAAATAAAGGTTACAGACTTTGTTAAAAATTGTGATGTATTTTTGAGTCAGCTGAAAGCCTAAGTTAATCTGAATGTTTTACCCTTAGGGTCATATGACTTGTTGATTGGCATGGATTGGCTTGAACAACATAGAGTAGTACTTAAGTGTTATGAGAAATCTTTTACTTGTATGAATAATGAAGGTAAAACTGAAATAGTAAAAGGAATTCATATGAAGATTTCAGTAAGACAAATTTCTGCGTTACAAGTTAAGAGAGCTGCCAGAAAGGGCTATAAAATGTTTGCTGTTAATGTTATTAATGACGAATGTTCATATAAAGAATACACATTAAAACTGGAGGATATTCCCATCCTTAGGGACTTTTCTGACGTATTCCTGAAAGAAATTCCAGGATTACCTCCGAAAAGGGAACTTGATTTCACCATTGAGTTAGTACCAGGTGCGGTACCAAACTCAAAGGCTCCCTACAGGATGAATATTATGGAGTTAAATGAGTTAGAATATCAGGTGAAGGAAGTAATAGATAAAAATTATATAAGGCCCAGTGTGTCTCCTTGGGGAGCACCAGTAATTTTTGTTAAAAAGAAAGACAGTACCATGCGACTGTGCATCGATTACTGTCAGCGTAATAAAATGACAATTAAGAATCGATATCCCTTGCCCCACATAAATGATCGATTAGATCAAGTACGTCGAGCAGAGATATTCACTAAAATTTATTTAAGGTCTGGATATCATCAAGTTAGAATAAAAGATGAAGACATATTCAAAACTACTTTCAGAACGCGATATGGACACTATGAGTTCGTAGTTATGCCTTTTGGGCTAACCAATGCACCGGCAGTGTTCATGTGTTTAATGAACAACATTCTGCATAAGTATTTGGATAAGTTTGTAGTTGTGTTCATTGATGATATTCTGATTTACTCAAAAACTAAAGAAGAGCATGACGAACATTTAAGAACAATTCTGCAAGTTTTAAGAGAACATCAGCATTACGCTAAGTTCAGTAAATGTGACTTTTATAAAGATAAAATACAGTACTTAGGTCACATAATATCCAAAGATGGAATTTCTGTCGACCCTAATAAGATAAAAGCAATTAACGAGTGGCCTGTCCCTAAAGATATAACTGACATTCGATCATTTATGGGGATAACAGGTTACTATCGAAAGTTTATTGAAGGGTTTTCAAGAATTGTGAATCCCATCACTTCTTTGCAGAAGAAGGGAAAGAAATTCGTAAGGGATCAAAAGTGTCAAGAAAGCTTTAACAAGTTAAAAGAATTATTAACCACTGCTCCAATTTTACAAATTGTTGATCCCAATAAGGATTTCATTGTATGCACTGATGCATGCAACAATGGACTTGGAGGGGTCTTAACTCAAGAAGGTCATGCCATTGCTTTTGAGTCAAGGAAATTAAAAATTCATGAAAATAATTATGCAACTTACGATATTGAGTTGGAATCTGTGATACATGCACTAAAAATGTGGCGCCATCACTTGATTGGAAGAAAATTCATACTAATGACAGCTAATAAAGGTTTTAAGTACTTGTTGGATCAAACAAATCTTAATGCAAGGAAAGCTAGATGGATAGCTTGTTAATTTTTGAGCATTAATTCAATATACTCTAGGATCTTTACTGAGAGAATAACATGTATAGTATATCAATGCATATCAATAATTGCAAGCATGTCAATCATCACAAGAAGCAAACATAAGAGACAATAGACACACAGAGTTTCCATGGGGAAAACCCTAAGGTGAAAAACCCCACAGCTTCCTCAGAGATAGATAGAGAAATAGTACAAACAAAGTACACAGATATAGACTCCTCCTAGCAGCTAATCCTCCTCCTCACATGTGCACCACTTTTCGAGTGATGGAAGAGTGATTTATGAAGTGATCAAAATAGAGATCGGGAGATCTCTATTTATACTCGTCCTGACTGCCCAATAAACTTATGGGGCTGACTTTTCTAGCTTAATAAAATAACCCAATGTTAACTTAATCAGGGCCGACCCCACACATGGTGGTCTAATAACCCATCAGCAAGTTATGACACTTGCGACAGTTGTCAATACAAATGATAACACTTCCATATAGAGGAATAATAACATCTCTATAGGAGTACAATATACATAGATGAAATACATGGGTGAAATACATTCCGAAGTTACATATACATCAACACTCCCTCTTTACTAGGAAGGTATTTCTCGACACAAATCTGCTAGCACAAGTCTTCTTCTCTGGATCATCATCAACGAATCATCATCCTCGAATCATCATCATCGTCACTGCTGCTGCTATCTCAATCAATCTCTGAATCTACTCGTCATAGGAAGTTTTACAGAGCCAGTCCTTTTTCATACTAGATGTAGGCCCACCATATGCAAGTCTTCATCATCACTGGACATACTATGGAATCCTCAGGACTTATTACGTGCGTCACAAAACCTGGCTGCAGCATCCCAGGTTGTTATGAGCACACAGCTCTACCTGTCGGATCTCCCAGGAGCACATTACATGTGACCCATCACAAAACTTGGCTGAAGCATCCCAGGATGTTACAAGCATACAGCTCTACCTGTCGGATCTCCCAGGAGCACATTACATGTGATCTCACCACAAAACCTGGCTGAAGCATCCCAGGCTGTTACGAGCACACAGCTCTACCTATCGGATATCCTAGGAGCACATTACATGTGGTCCACCACAAAATCTGGTTGAAGCATCCCAGGCTGTTATGAGCACACAGTTCTACCTGTCGGATCTCCCAGGAGCATATTACATGTGGTCATGGAAAAACCTTGCAAGAGTATCCCAGGCTGTTACAAGCACACAACTCTGCTTGTCGGATCTCTCAAGGACACATTACATGCCATAGGAAAAAACCTCGCAAGAGTATTTTCCAGATCTCCCAGGGAGCTATTATATGCCAACGGCAAAACCTAGCAAGAGCATTTACAAATATACCAGGGCGCTATTATATGTCCTCCCAGAGTAATGCCTCGAAAGAGCATCTGAGACCTTTTTCATCCTATCCAGATGTCCCAGGTCTACTTACATGCTCATCTGCACAACCTGTCCATGGCCACAGAGTATCCACCTGATACTCACCATACATCATACTGATGTACACATAATCATCCTGATCATCATCACTGCATCGTCCTGATGCATGTCATCTAGAGAAACATCCTGAAGCTCGTCATCCATGATCATCCTGATCATACAATGCATCCACCTGATGCATACCAAGTATCTACCTGATACATATCATCATATACAATGTATCTACCTGATGCATACATAGATACATGATACACACAATGTATCCATCAACATACATGATCTACCTGATCATACAACGTATCCACTTGATACATATACAGATACATGGTCCAGGCATCCAACATGATGCATACATACATAAATGATCCAACTGATCATATCCAGCATCCAACATGATGCATACATACATACATACAAATGATCCAACTGATCGTGTCGAGCAGAAACTAGAAAATCATCCTGATGCTCATCATCCAGCACTTATATCCACAGCCATGGGAAGGATCCTCCTCTCACCATGCTTGGAATGGCTCCTACAAATGTGTCCATCACTTCTTCCTCAAAGTGTCATTAATCTGAAGAACACCAAGCCTCTCTCTGAAGTACTCAAACTTCACTCTGGCTAGTGGTTTCGTCAACACATCTGCAATATGCTCATCCATCGCAACATATAGGAGCTTGACTGCTCCTCTCTACACCATATCCATGATATAGTGATATTTGATCGTAATGTGCTTCGACCTGTCATGCAACACCGGGTTCTCAGATAGCTTCACACAACTCTGGTTGTCACAAAAGATACCAGTAGCCTCCAGCGGGAGATCAAATAAATTAGACAGTAGCTTCCAGAGCCATAATGCCTCACAACTAGCCGAACAAGCTACAACATACTCTGCTTTGGATGTACTCAGTGCTATGCAGGATTGCTTTCTGCTAAAACCAAGAGATCACACCTGATCCCATACTGAAGCAGCACCTAGAAGTGCTCTTCCTATCTGCAGCACTGCCTACCCAGTCCGAATCAACATAACCCTGCAGGTTAAACTTTTGATTCGCATCATACTTGAGCCCGCAATCAATTGTACCCTTCAGGTACCTCAGAATATGCTTTATAGAAACCAGGTGAACACTCCTCGGATCCGTCAGGAACTGTCTCAATGTGTTCACCGCAAAGCAAATATATGTTCTTGTGTTCGTCAGGTACATCAAGGACCCAATCATCTGACGATACATAGTGACATCAACCAGATCAAATGAAGCATCACATAGAAGCTTTAGTTTTGATTCCATAGGTGTGGCCATGGCCTTACAGTCCATCATCTCGAACCTATTCAGGATCTCTACTGCATACTTCCCTTATCTAAGGAAGATCCCATCTGCACTCTGCCACACCTCCATGCCTGGAAAATAGTGCATCATCCCCAAGTCCTTCATCTCGAACTCGGCTGCAAGCTTCCTCTTGGTATCGACAATCAAACCATCATTACTTGTTACAAACAGATCATCTACATACAATAGTAGTATCACAGGATTGCCTTCCTCAACCTTGTAGTAAAGGTTGGAATCTGCTTTACTCTTGGTAAAGCCCAAACTGGATAGAAAATTGTCCATCCTACCATACCAAGTCCTAGGAGCTTGCTTTAAGCCATAGAAGGATTTCTTCAACCTACACACATATGACTTCCTATCATGTGTCTCAAAACCAAGTGGCTGCTCCACATACACTTCCTCCTTGACTACACCATTCAAGAAGGTTGTCTTGACATCCATCTGGTGTATCTTCCATTTCATCACTACAGCCAGAGCAAGTACTGTTCTGATGGAAGTGTATCTAGCTACAGGAGCAAAAGTTTCTTCATAATCTATTCCCTCTTTCTTAGAGAAGCCACGAGATACAAATTTTGCTTTGTATTTCTCTATGCTACCATCTGCAGCATGCTTTATCTTGTAGATCCATTTGGAAGTCACAACAGACTTCTCTTCAGGTCTTGGGACAACATCCCAAACATCATTCTTCATGATCGACGGATCATGGAATTCTTCTCGGATCATGGGAAATTCAATATATTCAATAGATAGATTTGTTACTGGAACAAATGTTGTAGTCCTTATTTTTGTAGGTGCTCGTATACGATCTTTCCTACAAAACAAGTTAAATTGCATGATTAAAAACATCTCATAGTTTTCAAAACAGATTCTTATACATAAGGAAACATGTCATACAGTCATGCAATTAATTTAGCCAATGCTTCAATACAACATTTATCCATATTTCGTAACTTTCTAGATGCCTTCCAATCTCTACCAGAACATTGTTAAGAGTGTGCACGACTCCCAACATGTCAACAAAGAGGTTTAATTCTAGATAAGTAGTAATGGAATGTTGTACAGTTCCATAACCCACTTACCCATGTATATTAGTAGTATATTGTTCATCAATGCAACTATTCTAATATGCATAATACACAACCTAATTCTGGGAACATCAGTATGTACATTATTGAACAATATTATTTAAACAATCAAATATGCAAGAAATAACAATTCAAATACTTATCTTTGTTTGTTTGTTGTAGGGTGGACTCCCTCTCAATATTTGCTTCCTTGTAGGAACTGCTTGGAGTGTGCTCTCTCTTGATCTTTGCTTCCTGGATTACCTGTCCTAGCTGCTTCTACCCATAGATGCATAGGTAGATCTTGGTCATGCAGCATTGCCCATGCTATCTCCATGATTGTTCTATTATTTCTTTCTGCAACTCCATTCTGTTGTGGATTGTAGGGAGCAGTCAACTCCCTCTTAATCCCTGAATCGCTGCATAGCTTCTTGAAGTCACCTAAAGTGAATTCTCCGCCATTGTCTGATCCACTCAGAGAATTGGATGACATTGGACCGCATACATCGGAGTGGATAATTTCCAAGATTCCTTTTGATTTGCTTTCGCTGCTTGGAAATGTCTTCTTTATGTTCTTTCCTTTTGCACAGCCCTTGCAAACACCTTCATGCTTGGTCTTGATTTCAGGAAGACCTTCTACAACTTTTCTTGCAATTGGTAGTGCTCTGTAGTGCACATGTGCAAGTCTTCGATGCCAAAGTTCATTTGGCTCCATGGATTCATGTACCATGGCATGTTCAGGTTGTTCCTTCAATTTGTACAATCCTCCCTCTTGCTCCCCACTCACTACTGCATGATCAATAGTTTTACCCTTTGGCCACATTAGGACTTGGCCATCTACAAATGCAACCCTCATTCCTTTTGCATCCAATGCAGAGATGAAGAGAAGGTTCTTCTTGAACCCAGGTACAAATAACACATCTTTCATCTTCAAGGACTTTCCAGATTCTAGGTTGTAGGAGGCTTCCCCACTTCCTTTGATAGGGTATTGATAATCATCCCCAAGTTTCACTTTATGGGGTGATTCATGTTCAGACAAATTTACAAAAGATTCTTTAAACCCATTCATGTGTTTAGAAGCCCCACTGTCAATTAGCCAATCATTACAACCATGAGAAATAGTACCTATGAGAGTAGATATTAGAACATACTCTTCTTCGCTTGATGAGTCATCATCATCACTTTCTGCTCTAGCTTTCTTCCCGGGAGGTTCATCATCCTCAACAGCATGAGCATGATATATTCTTTTGTTATTCTTCCTCTTCTTGTTGAAGTTGTTGTCTTTCTTCTTCTTGGGACAATCTGGAGCAAAGTGTCCCTTCTCATTGCATGTGAAACACCTGAGATCTTTCTTATCTTTATGGGAATGGTGGTGTGAATATTTCCTGTTATGAGATGATTCCTTCTTGGACTTGCCTTTCCTAGCATGTGTTGTGAGTGCTTGATCTTCATTTTCCATCTTTTCTTCTCGAGCCAAAATCCTAGCTTCTTCTTGAGAGCATTCCTCCCGCAGTCTGCTGAAGGAGATCAACTTCTTTCTTGCACAAATTCCTTGAATAAAGGAATCCCATGACCTGGGTAGGCCATTCAGAGTGGTCATGACAACTTCACCATTATCCACCATTTCATCCACTGCTTCTAGTTGTTCCTTGATCTGAGAGACCCTAGAAAAATAAGATTGAATGTTTCTCCATTCTGAAACTTTACCCCTTTCAATTGGTTCCGTAGTGTCATCTTCTGATTTATGTTCTTCCCTTCAAATAGTTTGGTCAGGGAATCAAACATCTCTTTGGGTGTCTTTAGAGATGACACATGTGGGATGAGATGGACCTTGATAGAATCAACAATGATACTCTTTGCCTTGACCAAGTTCTTCTTGTGGAGGGCTTTAGCCTCTTCTTCCTTTGGGACAGGGACCTCTTCCCTTATGTAAGAGTCCAACTCATTTTCTTCCAGGATTAACCCAATCCTATACTTCCATGCTCTGAAGTTATCAGCCCCTTCAAGCTTATCCTCAAGCTTGGTGTGGTGAGACATCTTAAAGAGTACTTCAAATGGAAATAGAAAAGATTTAGGTCTTACCACTTGATTTGCTGAAAACTGGATCTGGTCCCGAATTAGGGTTTGTCAAAGAAACCCTAAAAATTAAAAATGTGAATTTCAACTTTCTGAAAGGATAGAAAGATGCGCCTTAATGAGCTAATTAACCTGGTGTATTCAGAATTTGAGATTTGCAAAGCTTCACCCTTCAGAAATGCCTTTTATTCTTCCCGGGTTTACTAGGGAGGACCCTAAATTAGGGTTTGAGTTTGCCGGAGATTTACCCAGCCAAAAATCTTGATCCAAAGCTTTAAACTTCGATTTTTTCAAGGAGCTTCCAGCTATGTCTTCAGATTTCAGAAATTCCTATTTTTGTGGAAACCCTAATTTTTAGGGTCAAAACTGAAAGTGCTCAGAACTGAATTCTAATTGGACAGAAAGATTCACCTTGCTGAGGAGAGTCAATCTATCATATTGCTTTTCCAAAATTTGTAGAGGGAAACCCAATAAACAAGAAACCTTGGTTTCCGCCACTGCACAATGTCTTCTTCTCAGGTTAGCTCTGATACCATGTTAATTTTTTAGCATTAATTCAATATACTCTAGGATCTTTACTGAGAGAATAACATGTACAGTATATCAATGCATATCAATCATTGCAAGCATGTCAATCATCACAAGAAGCAAACATAAGAGACAATAGACACACAGAGTTTCCGTGGGGAAAACCCTTAGGTGAAAAACCCCACAACTTCCTTAGAGATAGATAGATAAATAGTAAAACTAAAGTACACAGAGATAGACTCCTCCTAGCACCTGATCCTCCTCCTCACATGTGCGCCACTTTCCGAGTGATGGAAGAGTGAGTTATGAAGTGATCAAAATAGAGATCGAGAGATCTCTATTTATACTTGTCCTGACTGCCCAATAAACTTATGGGGTTGACTTGTCTAGCTTAATACAATAACCCAATGTTAACTTAATCAGGGCCAACCCCACACATGGTGGTCTAATAACCCATCGACAAGTTATGACACTTGCGACACTTGTCAATACAAATGACGACACTTTCGTATAGAGGAATAATAACATCTCTATAGGAGTACAATATACATAGATGAAATACATGGGTGAAATACATTCCGAAGTTACATATACATCAACATAGCTTTCCTAAGCGAGTATGATTTCGAAATTCAACACATTAAAGGTAAAGAAAACAAAGTTGTTGATGCCTTGAGCAGAAATGCCAGATTAAGCTTTGTGGCAGCAATCAGCACATTTAAGACAGATTTGGAAAATCAAATTGAAGAAGGAATTAAACAAAATGAAAACTATTAAAAATTGCTTGGTAAAGTTGCTGAAAATTTATCTGAAAATTTAATAACAGATTACAACATTAATAAAAAGGGCTTAATGACTTATAAAAACAGAATTTATGTACCAAATGTGTCAAAGGTTAAGCTGTTAATTTTGGATGAAGTTCATAAGAGTTTTTATTCAGGACGTGCAGGTTATCAGAAAATGATAACTATGTTAAGGAAGGATTATTTTTGGCCCAACATGAAGAATGAAGTGGCTGAATACATAGCTAGATGTTTTGAATGTAAGACCATTAAGGCTGAACATCAACACCCAGCTGGACTATTGCAGTCATTTCCAATTCCCTAATGGAAATGGGAGATTATAAGTATTGATTTTATTACAGCTTTGCCTAGAAACTAGAAACATAATGACTCCATAATGGTGGTTGTGGACAAGCTAAGTAAGGTTGCTCATTTTATTCCTGTTAAAACCACTTTTAAAGCTTCTAACATTGCAAATGTATTTATGAAGCAAATATTTCGCTTGCACGGAATTCCAAAGATAATTATTTCTGACCGGGACTCTAAGTTCACAAGAAATTTTTGGACATCATTGTTTAAAGGTTTAAATACTAAACTAAATTTCAGCACTTCTTTCCACCAACAAACTAATGGTCAAACAGAAAGGGTAAACCAAATTTTAGAAGACATGTTAAGAATGTATGTCAAAGATCAGCCATCTAAGTGGGAATATTATTTACATTTAGCAAAATTTGCATACAATAATCATTATCAAGCATCTGCTAAGTTTAGTCCATTTGAGATTTTGTATGGAAGAAAATGTTGTACTCCTATTTCTTGAGATAACCTTGTAGACAGATTAATGCTATGACCAGATTTATTGAAAGAAATGGAGCTAACCGTGAAATAGGTTCAAGGTAACTTAAAAGTTTCCCAAGATTGGCAAAAAAGTTATGCAGATTTGAAACACACTGAAAGAGAATTTCAGGTTAGAGACCATGTTTTTATAAAGGTAAAACCCAAGAAAAGTTCTTTGAAGTTGGGAGTTGTGCTAAAATAGCACCAAGGTACTGTGGACCATTCGAAGTCCTATCAAGGATTGGAGCTGTTGCATATCGATTGGCTTTGCCATCTAATTTAAAAATCCATAATGTTTTTCACATTTCTATTTTAAAAAAATATGTGCACGATGCTACTCATGTGCTGAATTGGAATGACATATAGATGGAGCCTAAAGGAGATTTTCAGGTGGAACCGGACTGTATTCTCGATAGGAGGTAAATTATGCTTCGAAATCGTACCATAGGGAAGGTAAAGGTGCAATGGAAGCACCTTATCCCTGATGAAGCTACCTGGGAACTGGAAAGTAAAATGCGGGCAGCATATCCAGTTCTGTTCCAGGAAGGATCGGATGATGAATAAGCAACATCGAGGAGGATGTTGAGCTTAAGTGGGGGTGTTTGTAACATACCCTTTTTGCTGAAAAAAAAATTTATGTTGGAAACATTATGTTAACTTTTATTGTAAAGTTTTATATTGGACAAGTGTCCAAGGATGACTGTAATTGCACAATATTTTATTATTTAATAAATTAAATAGGAGACAAACACCTAAGGGGACTGTTCAAAGAGTGTTTACTGACCCACTAGGTCGAATGGAATCTGAGGTAGAAGGCAATGGACAAGTGGCAGTATCATGATGCAACTAACTAGCTATTGGTATGGGACAACTCCCTTGAAATGTGGTCATAGTGGTCTGGAAGGTGGGACTGGAGCTTAAGGCTCATTTATTGAAAACTAACCACTAAAGACCTAGGAAGTCTATATAAGAGCCATCGAATTATGAACTGAGGTTCATCAGTTTTCCTTACGAGGAAATTTACCTTGGGGTTTTGCTATGCTTGCACCCAAGAGATTCGATGAGGGGATATGCTGAGTTTATGATCATGGTGTAAGTCTGCCTGATATACTACTGCGTGTAGAAGTTAAATTGTTGAGTGCAGAAGTCATATTTTGAGTGCAGAAGTTATATTACTTAGTGCCTTACTTCTACACAGATTCCATCTACTTAGTGGTTCAGTAAGCAATCTCAGGGGTCCAAAGTAGGCAAGTAGTTTGGTTGCTTCTTCTGGAAAAGGTTGGGAGGAACAGGTCTCCTTGGGTGTTTGTCGGCCCTATCTTCATTTACAGGTTCTACTTGTCTTTTCTAATTCTAAGTAGTTAAAATTTCTATATGCAATTATTGATTTACTGTTTAAAGGATATTATTATACAAATGCATTTATTTTAGTTTCTAACCTAATTAGGATTCTATATAGTAATGATTATGTAAGATGAATTGAATAAAAATATTTCTCTGCATTTTTCCCTATGCTAATGTTTCTGCATCGTACTCTAGTACAGAGAAGGAGATTAAATAGATAAATGAATGATTGGCAGATTTCCAATGAATGAATATTTTAACACTGTTGTAGGTCAATAATATTTCTTTTAGTGTACTTCTGTAACAAAATTTATATGACTAAACTCAGGTGTTAGAAATAGCATTCATAAAGTAGTCATTGTATTTGTTCTGTTACAAGATATGTATATGATAGGTATTCTTAGATTATTTTCTCTCTCAAAAACAGTATAATATTAAATTTCATTTTTATCTTCTTTTGTTAATAATTACATCTTAAATAGCTGCAAGGATACACGTAACAACAACTACAACATGTTATTTCATTTCTACCTTGAACAGGAATAGTAAAATCTAGAATCTATGTTCTTCTAAGTTTTCCAAAAAGACTCATATTTTATTCTGTATTGTGCCCTATTTCAATAACAGAACGAGTATTTTTTTTCTATTGTGTTTTTCAACTAACAAACCAAATAGAGAAAACAAATTTAGGTGATACATTCGATTCTACTCAAACATAGCATGAGTCATTTGGACAAATAGCTTACACATATACAAATCTTTTCAACATCATCATTTAAAATAGAATAAGAAAATAGTTACAATATCATTACATAGCTGCGAATAGAAACATTGGATTTTGGCTCACGGCCATCACTTAATCAACAGGAAAGAATAACAAAGTGAAGCTTCCAACTCCATAAACATAGTCACAAAAATGTTTATCATTTACATTCTTAAGACTGAAATAAAGATGCATCTCGGCATCAACATGAGACTACATTATCACAGTTCAATTGAAAACCATTAACAGTAAAACCATACGATTATCTTGATTTAGATATTGACCTTCAGAGCTAAACTTTTGTTATCAGTACAACAAAAGAAAACTACTATCAAAGAATAGTCTGTTAGGGTTTGACTTCTTAGCACAAGGCTAAACCCTTGGCTCCCAATATTTCACAAAAAAACAGTAGATTGCAAACGATAAGTTTCGTTTTCTTTACACAAAATGGAGCACCACTCATAGTCTCAACTACACAACCACATGTCGTATGAAAACTCAAATTCTTTCATTTACCAAAGAAGGTAGAAGGGTAAAAACCCTCTCCTATGATTATTTTTCTACTACAGTTGTACGTGAAAAAAAAACACTACAGAAACAACGACGAAGGGGTTGAGGATTTCATCCTCCCCAAGCTGTCAAACAGCGCACAAGCATTTCAACGAAGATCACTCCGCAGAGCCCAAGAAAGTATGAAGTCTCAGCAATAATACAGGAAGATCCATAAGTCACCTAACCGAAGCAACAAAGTAACCACCGAGGCTTACCATATTCTTTTCGCAGCTGCCAGTTATCGAAACCTAAGTATGGGTGTCGGTTGATGAAGGAACCTACCATTTAAACAAATTAGTGGTCAAAATTACTTTTGAAAGAAATCATTACATGCAAAATATCAATAACTGAAACTCTCAACATAATAGAAGATACAAGGTTCAAACCTAGGAAACATTACCTTTTAATATTATCACTGAAGCAGAACGCAAAAGACAATGCAAACTGTAACCAAGACTCCACCACCGAATGCAAAGAAGGGTGGAAAACAACTATGGAAAAACTACCACTGGACAGACAAGAAAATCCGAGTATCGAATCAACTTCCACGAAGAATTTGTCACTCACCCTAGAACTTTTATTACAAAGTTGTCACTATAAAACACCCATAAGAGTATCGACCTTAAAGCTAACAGCTGGTCACGGTTTCGAATCCATGGAAACTCACCACAAACACCTGCTATCGAAACCCTAAAGGCTCTCAGCCTCTCGGCCTCTCCTCAGAGCCACTACAACGAATGCCAAGGAATAATAACTTCAAAAGACATAGTGGTGGTTAGGGTTAGATCCCAAATCCCAAGACCGTGTTGATCAACAGTGGAGATCACCAGAAGGGTATCACGTAATCCCAAGAAACCAACATAGTAAAGACACCATTAATGACCCTTTCCACCAAGGAGGACAACTCGAACAACTTCAAAACCTTAATACTTATAGCTCATCTCATTGTTTGATTCATCACCATAACTTCACATTCCTAGCACCACGACAATATCCACGGAGACATTCCATTGTCTTGGTGATTGGAATATTAAATGCAAAAAGAAAACCAGAGTGCCTGCTAGCATGAAATCATAATGGCATTATTGCTTACTCATCCTAATGTATCGATTCAATTGTAAAGTTCATAACTTTATCATATCATATACCTTGTGGTAAGTCAAATTGGTATCGGTTTCAATTGATAGGAAGCCATAATGTTATAAAGGGTCACGTAGATGCACACACAATACTATATAATTGTTGTTCATAGGACTATGTATAAGGCTCTGCATATATATATTTCAATATAGTATAGAAATTAAATAGAAAATTGTATATACTTCCTAGGCTAGCATTTGATTATGAATTTGCAAATAGTTCCTAGGTTAAAATTTAAATACAATCTTGCATGTAATTCTTAAGCTCTAGAGCATACAAGGACTTGCATATAGATATTGCATGCTTTTGTAATTAGCCATTTCATATAGAAATTGTTATTATCATAATTTGCATTAAATAGAATCTCACGATAATACAATATGGAGATAAAATATGATGTATTGATCCTATCTATTGTTTGTACAAAGTAATAAAAGGGTTAGTATAGGGTTATGAATACTATATCTGACATACTTTTCATTTTATAAGCTAGGCTAACTGAAGTTTCTCACCCAGTGGCATTTTCGACATTTTGTCTCTTAAACCATTAAGAATTTGGAGATTACTAAAACTGGTTAAAAACTCTTCGGTCACACGTCGTAAACACTAAAAGATCTTACCTATAATCTGCGAAAGGGATGATTCAAATGCTTTAGCACGAATGCTAAGTAAGCCTCAGGGTATCCTTAGGACCCCTTCATCATCAAACAGAAGAACAATAGTTAGCACTTATAAACTTCATATCATCAAATCATCAACATAAGTTATATGAAAACATAGCTAAGATAAGAAGATCATTCAATAGCATTGAAACATAGATATAAATTTAACTTGTCGCAAACAATACATTTTTAATCAGCACAGCATTTAGTACAGGAAGTCGACATTAAGCAATTATTACATTTCCGCACAGTTAGATTATGCATTAAAAGCCATATTGAAAAATTTTAATTTTTTGTAAATTTTGGGATGTTACAATTTTCCACAACCTCAAACACCCCTCTATTCCAAAGAGGCAGTGAGAATCCTAACAAATAACCCAAATATTCTTAAACGTTATTTTTTCATAGGATGGGTCAAAGTTGATATGCCAAGACTTAAGTATTACATTACCTGATCCACATAACAAAAGGCCATTTAAAATCCTAGTAGCATCCTTCTCCGTTTCAAACTGGAAGCTATACCAACCTTTTGAGAGAAAAGAAACATCGAGAATGTAATTTAGGAAGGACATCCAGGAGTCTATGGATTTCCGTGGTGCATTCCAAGGGCCAAAGCGACCCACTTGTACCCTAAGAGAGAGTTCTAATAGTTTCATGGTTCCAATTTCTCTTCCAACTATGACCTTACTTCTGGACGCTTGGGAGGTTTGTGCTTGCAGTTTCGTCTTAAGAGAAAAAGACCTTCTCGTCTTGGAATCTACAACCCTTCTATCAGTATGCGAGCCAAATGGACCATAATTTGAGTCAAAAGGAGAGGCATTCTTAGAGGGATGTGAAACATAACTCAGGCCACCGATAATCTTACAAGGGGAAGAAAACTACTTCAGATAGGGCAGGCCTTCATAGGAAGAAGGGACATCTAACAACTCACTTGTAGACTTGGGTTCCTGAGCCGCTTCACTAGGAGTCTTTACTACTTATGGCACATCACTTAGAGACTTAGAAGCCCATGCCACTTTAGTATAGATAGGGTCCAGTGACTGACGTGACTTCTAGATGAAGTATTCCTCGATTAATTTGGTCTCCTGTGTCCTGGATGTCTTTAAAAAGGCTTAGGTTTCCTCCATAGGGCAGAGTATTTTTAGGCACAGTAATGATTAGAGGGTCTGGATGCACTGCAGTCGAGGGTGACTGATAGTTCATCTCACCGATAACTAATGGGCCCAACTTATCCTTAGATGATGTAATCTTACCTCCACTAAACCGACCTCTTCCTTTCCTGGAAGCTTCGTACTCCACCGGTAGGTCTTCATCTGATTTAAAAATACATTTTCTCTCCCAAGCCTCCTTTTGCAAGGGACTAAACACAAGTAACAACTCCTCTTGATAATAGGACATGTTTCTGTCAGTTTTGAACCATCACTACGCACCATGGACTAAAGTACTTTCACAATAAAACAAAAAATGGCAAGGGAAAACGAACATAGTGTCGGTTGGGACTTCAAGATCGAGGCCAACCACCTGGATACTATCCATGGCCACTTAACCCATTCCAATTACTTAGATACTATTTGAAATCAAATGCATCGATTTTCTTCTATGGAACTCAACGTCGACATAATTAGCATTGGAGTCACGCGACTGAGGGTAATGGTTCATTCATGTGGCATAGTTATGTGTAAATATGCCCATTCTTTCTAGACAAAGCGATTATGTAGAAAAAATCATTTTTTTTCAAATACTATGCTAAGATATTTGATGCTAAGACATTTTTTTGAAACCAATAAATGAAGCAATAGAAATTGTTACTATTTGGTGGTTCAAACATAGCCAAGGCATAGATTTAGTTTCATTGTGAGATGTGGATGATTGATTTTCATAACCATTAGCTTTAGCATTAATTTCTTAGTTTAACCAACAAAATCTTTGAGTGGATATATCCAAAAATGGTGTTACCTTCCCTCCTACTACCCAAGATGTTGTAGCATTTTCCTTTTATGATGCGGAAACAAAATATACTATCCTTGAGCATTTTAACAATTGAAGAGCCTTGTACAAGGGAGTCGTAAACAAAAAATCAAAATACATTATCCTATATCATTTTAACAATTGAATAGCCTTATATAAGGGAGTCGTAAACAAACAAACACTAGGTTGAACCACGTTAGAAGTGCATAGTTTCCTTAGCAAAGGTATACAACAATTGTGCACATCATGTGAGTGCGTGCAAGTGTGATGAGTACCTAAAAAAAGGTGGGGAACTAAAAACTATGCTATAGTTAATGTAAGGTAAAAAAAATTGCTATCTAATTAATGCTAGCACAATATCTAATATTACTTGAAACTTATGCTATCTAATTAATTCTAGAAAAATATCTACTATTACTTGAAACACATGTAATATTAGATATCTATGTTCTTTAAACATAAGACCTGAGTTTCAAACAAAAATTGTCTTTACCTTGGGATGAGGTCAAATAAGATTACAAAATGTTTGAATGGTTGATATTAGGGTTGATTTATTATCACCAGTTAAGGTAAATGATGAAAACAAAATGGTCCATTTTGTTTTGTTAAATTCTTAATATGTTTTTATGAAAAATGACCAAACCAATTGCTAGAATCTTTGCTAGAATGAAAAGGAAAGGACTAAAAGACTATAACTAAGTGGCTGCATGACGGAAATATATTTCATTAGTCATTAGTTTTGTGGGTTTAAAATCATATTGAAATCTCTCACCACAATTCTTAAATATTTGATATGCATGTAATTTTAGATTTTTCATTACTAAGTTAATTTTTATGTTATTCTCATTAAAATTATGGCAAATAAATACAAAAATTAGTTTTGTAGTTTTGAGTGTTAGTAGATCAGTATAGATCCATCTTAACTCTAGATCTACCAAGCATTGAGAGGGATCAAATCCATTGAGGTACAAAATTTTCTTAAAATTTTGCACTCTAATAAAGGTTTGCACCTCAAGAGACTTAAGATGGATTTCTACTGGTTTAATATGTAAATCTCTTTTATGTGCTCAAATATCCCACATGCCAATCCACAATTTAATGATGGGATGGCTCAACTCCCAGATAGCATAACAAGAAGTATCAAAGTTTCATTATTATTTTTTAGTTTTAATTAATTAGAATATATATCTCTTTGGTTTTGAACTTTAGGTTAGGGTTGGCATTGTAATTTTTTTATTTTATTTTATGAATGTGCCATAGTTGAACACATAATTACAATTCTCCCTCTTAATGCGACGTAGAAACTACTTCTTGGTGCAAAAAATTATATTAAAATTAATATATTTACATTGATTAGGAGTTTAATTTTAGATAGCCAAAGAGGTTAGTTTAACAATATGTTGTCAAAATAATACAATTAAATTAAACCAATTCCACGTTTAAAAACATAATTCGGTTAAAAATGTATGAGTAAAAGAGAAAGGGTTTGTGGCTAGGGTTTCCCCATCCGTTGACCTAGAAAACTTGTAGATCTGGTAGATGACCCATGAAATTCTATAGATCTAGTTCCATATTCAACATTTTGGCATCTTTGTTTGAATTCCAAACTGTTTTATGCCCATATTCTCGTAGATGATGCTTCATTCTTACTCCTTTTTGTTTAGATTTTGCATTGAGTTGGACTGTTCGTTATTGATGGCTCACGTTCATTGGCCTTTCAATGGTTGATAATCAACCATTTCTTGTCTAACAATTTTTTGATAGTTATCCCTTAATCATTAGAAGACCGACAACAATAAATTCTCATCAGAAGACCGACGATTAGGCACAAAGCCATTAAACCCTTTCAATGGGAAATGTTGGCTGGTTAATATTGAAAAGTTCAATGTTGACTAGATCAACAAGCATCGAAAATCCAATGGATATGAAATTTACAAATATGTGATATTTAAGAGACGTTTCAGTAGTTTTCTATAATTTTTATAGTTCAGAAAGTTTACAAGGTCTTTTTTTCAAGCATAAAACATATTTATTTTATTTTTCAATTTCATTAGAAATTAATAATAGATCTACATGGCCACTTGATTTTATAAGATAGTCATCACTCTAATTTGGTAGGGAAGAATGTCGGATAACATTAGTCCAGTAGTAAAACAACGTATGCTTGATAGGTTATGGATGGATTTTAGGGAAAGGGGTGATAACAAATGTTGATGTAGGATCATTCATAGAAGAATTTTGATAAAAATAGATGAAAAACATTATAGGAAATATGGGCACGTCGAAGGTGGGAATGAATACCATCTCTTGGTAGGCTATATATATTCATTATAAGTCTTTATATTGATTGTATTTGCAAAATTTTATATCCTTTTAATATTTTGTATACACACTGTCATTAATTTTGTGTGATTGTTTGTAATTATAAAGACAAGTTCCCCTAGGTGTCCGGCATCGAAGAATGCACCAAGTACTAGTAGATATAATGTTGTACAAACTAACACATGGAAGGAATATTAGAGATCAAGTTAATGATCCTATAAATTTTAAGATGATAATAATGACATAGTTGAAAATGATCGGTCAAATAGATTGATCCAAGACACATTCACTTGAATGGATCGTGACAACTTTCATGATATTTATGATGTACCTCTACTTGAAAAGGAAAATAAATCTCATAATTCAAGAAGTTTAGGAAATGAGGTGTTTGATGAGTATAGCCACTTTCTCTCTAAGAACCATAGGTATTGAACCACTGAAAATGATATTTTCAATGGGAAAGAGGAGACTAGATTAAAACCATGAAGAATGACACCCCACCTATGGAAGATGGAATATAATAGAAATTATCAAGGTATGCAAATCATCTATTTATCATATATGAATGTTTTAAATATTTATTTTTATTACATTTTGTTTACCGTATTTGACAATTACTGTTGTAATTTATTTCTTGCTTCATGGAGCTTGTTAAGGAATTAATGGGATTCCATGTGGAATGAAAATTTATCCCATACAATTCAGCAGGTTTCCCTACTATGGCAAATCTTAGATGGTAGGAATGACAAAGAAAATATTGTTAAAATTTGTAGTGACATTTAGGAATCCAATCATGAAATGCAAAGTGTGATTCATTCAAATAGTGATGGAGACAAAAATATCCCTCCATAATTATTTACGAAGCAACAAATAAATGTTGTAAAAGAGGTCATTCAAAAAATTAAATTTCCCACAGTATTTTCTTCAAACATAAATAATATCTTAACAAAGAAAGGTGAATTTGGTGGGGTAAAAGTCATGAGTGGCATACCTTCATTAAAGTAATTATTTGGGTATATATTTCTATATTGGTATACATCTCTCTCTCTCTCTCTCTCTCTCTCTCTATCTATATATATATATATTTCATACTATACAATTTAGAAATACCATTCGGATATGAGAATCTAGTAAAAAAATCCAAGGTTTACAAAAAGATTCTATCTAATAGGCCTTTAACCAAGATTATAGAGGTGTTGCTAACATAAAGATGTTAGGATATTTAATACTCCATCCTTTTCCTACCTAGAATTATTTATTTTTCCTAGTTGTTGATTATGTCATTTCCCCCCTAGTGGTGTGTAGATGTCATCCAGGATCCATCTACCACTTTCTGAGCCCTGCATGCATCATTTTAGGACCACTTCAGCCAGTTCCCTATTTTATAGGAACCTACTGAGTGTTCTAATGCAGTCCACATGACTTATCTGACTCTTGTGGGGGGTTAGAGATCTGGATGCCACTGATTGTGGCCTCATGTGCCCTTTTCTTATTGTCATGCATGACATACTCACTATTGTGCCCTCCTTAGGCAGTTAACTAATTGTGACTTCAGTTAGCTGAGTTTAGGTTCAGTTCAGTTGACTTTGAGTCTTCCGGAGCACTCGAATAGTGATAATCCATATGCTATACCAATGGAGGTTCGAATTCTCCTACATGATTCGAATTCTCTCCATTGTAATATAATTTTTAATTATACTGATAATTTAGTAGTGTGACATTATTCTTCTCCTATCTGAGTTCTGCTGCATTATTATTCTTCTGCTCTTTTTTACTGCAGTTTTCACTCTTCTTCAAATGTTATGCTCATTCTTTCTTTGTGAGGTATCCTCGTCTCTTTAGATTTGTTGTGACATAGAATTTCACATGGTATCGAAGAATTTTGAGTGAATAGGTTGAGCATCTTCTTTCGGTAGTGTACCAGAAGCGTCTGGATTTCCACAACAAATCCTAGTGCCATTGCATTGAATTCATTGGAGAAATCCAATAAGGTCTATCCAGGTGTGAAGGATCCGGATAAAAGCGCATACTGTCCTAAAGCAGTGCTCAGTAGTAATCTACCTCCATTATTGAGAGTTTTTTGCATTTTATTCTAATTTTTTGAGTGCAGCAGCAGTTGGAGCATTTTTTTGTAGTTGCAGCAGTTTTCTGTACTTGCAGCAATTTCTGCAGTTGCATCATTTTTCTGCAGTTGCAACAGTTTTCTGCAGTTGCAGCAGTTATGTTTGCGGTAGCAGTAGCATATATTTTCCATTGTATTTGCAGGTATTCTACAATAGCTTCCATGTGTCTGAAAGGAAATCCTCCTCTCTCTCCATTCAACTATGATGAGTGGAAACCAAAGATGATAGCATATCTGAAGAGACAAGGTATTTTTTATATGTGTATTCGTGATATGAGATATTTTGCTTCCTATGAAGAAGAGACTGATTGGCTAAATGAATGTGACAGATCCTTTGGAGAAATGTGTATTGTTATGTCTCCTAGTATGCGCTACCTCATGGAAACTGTTGAATATCCAAGTGATCTATGGGCCCAACTGGACAAAGCATTTGGCAAGCATAATGAAGGGATTGGTGCAAATCATTTGGAGAACAAACCGAGTGATACCTCCTTAAGTGTTCTCTCTAATTATGTCTCAGCCTCAATAATATCTCATGATGAAGTTTTTCAAGATGAATAAAAAGCTGCAGATTCAACACTCATGTTCTCAATGTCTTCTATTTCGAATTTTGAGCAAGATAAGCCAGTTCATACTCTAGAATCTGAAGAGTTTCTTAAATCCTCTCTTTCACATGAGTCTGCTGGTGTGCAGAATGATGATCTATTGAATGTTTTGGGGGTTAAATCAAAGTTTGGAGGTGATGCATTCTCCCTCCTTGATCACATGCTTTATATTTACTTTTATTCGATCATTGACACATGTTATTAGAGTTTCATTGAAGATGGAGGAAATTACCATTCATTTGGGTTCAACTCTCAGGCATATTTTGGTTTTGATCTCACCCCTACTGGTTCAAAGGAGATCACAAGAAACCATCTATCAATTATTGGAGCTGATTTGAATTCCAAGACACCACCATCATGTCATAGTTCATTTGGTTATGATCTCACCTATGTTGGTTCAAAGGAGATATCAAAGAACTATCTACACATTCATGGAGTTGATCCTACCTCAGTTGGTTTGAATCACAGGTTCCAAGATGATCTTCATATATTTGGATTTATTCTCACCATGTTCGGTCTGAAGAGCAAGTTCAGAAATCCTCCATATTCGCTTGCATCCACTGAAGGAGAATACAAGCACATGTTTTTGGAGCATGATCCAATTCTTCCCAAGAGGAAGATACCTCCAGGAATATGATCAAGCATCACACCTACTTGAGTTTGGAGCAATTAATCTTTTGGTGTGTTTCAGTCCAATTTGAGGGGGGGGATTTTCCCTTGATGTTTTCCCCATTTCCTTGGTTCATGGACTATTCTTTATTTTTTTATCATTTATTTGATTTTATGGGTGACCTTTGGTCTTAGTAACCAGGTCCCAGGATGCAAAAGTATGGATTAACGGGGGTGTTAGGATATTTCAATACTCCATCCTTGTCCTACCTAGCATTATTTATTTTTCCTAGTTGTTGATGATGTCATTTTTCCCATAGTGGTTTGAAGATGTCATTCGGGATCCATCTACCACCTTCTGAGCCCTTGCATCATTTTAGGACCACTTCATCCAGTTCCCTATTTTATAGGAACCTACTGAGTGTTCTAGTGCACTCCACCTGAGTTATCTGACTCTTGTGGGAGGTTAGAGCTCCAGATGCGACTAATTGTTTCCTCATGCGCCCTTTAATGACTAGCATGCATGACAAACTCACTATTGCACCCTCCTTATTCAATTAACTGATTGTGACTTCAGTTAGCTGAGTTTAGGTTCAGTTCAGTTGACTTTGAGTCTTCCGGAGCACTCCAGTGGTGATAATCCCTATGCTAGACCAACTGAGGTTCGAATTCTCCTGCATGATTCGAATTCTCTTCATTGTATTATAATTGTTCATTATACTGATAATTTAGTAGTGTGACATTATTTTGTTCCTATCTGAGTTATGTTGCATTATTATTCTTTTGCTCTTTTTTACTGCAATTTTCACTCTTCTTCAAATTTTTTGCTCATTCTTTCTTTGTGAGGTATCCTCAGCTCTTTAGATCTGTTGTGACATAGAATTTCACAAAATAATAGTGTAAATTATGACATACAATCCTAGAAACAAAATTATTTTTCAATACATTTAAACCCTATATTAAACGAGCTCTCTTAGAGCATAGTCTAATCTCCCAGCAACTGAGTACTGGAGGATGATTTATGGGTCCTTTACTTCATCTTGATGCATTGTTTCTACTTCCATAGATTCCAATCCATCATATTCTTGAACAAACAAACCAATTGAGTATGGTGGTGAGTATTTGAGTGCTTCAAATCCTAGAGACTTCTCAAGTTCTAGATTCTTTTCATTCTCTTTCAGCTCATTGATTTCCTTAACCCATTCTATATTTTTTTTCTTTATAACATTCAAATTCCACTTCTAACATGACTACCTTACCTTTGTATTTTTCCATTTTTATTTTAAATATTTCCAACATCCTCTTGGTCACCTTCAAATATTTTGAATCATAATTTGTTTCCCAAGAATTCTCTCGATCTTTCATTCTCCCCATTGTTTATACGATGGATTCTTGGAAGTCGTCATAGATGCATTCGCATCGGTGAAGAGAGTCCCTATATATGTTTGGAGGATGTACTGATACATAGAGTAGCTAATAATTTCCCAAATTCTAGTAGATACCCCACAAAACGATCCATAAAACTAGATGATTCACACTCTAGAAGTTTCCCTCCATATTGATTTCATAGTTATGCCCTCATGCATAAGATAAATTCACCCTTGATGCATTCATTGAGTGAATTAAGGGATCTCGAGATATAATGGTATTTGTAATATTCAATCAAGTGTTGATGGGAACATTCCATCAGCTTTAGAAAAGGATGCATGTGAGACCCTAGAGACTTAGGGAATGTTGGTATGATGGTTTTCCACACTATTACTAGTTTTCCAAGACTCAAAATCCAAGCTTTGTTGGTTTGTGAGTTGGATTTTTTATCAAGTTATCCAAGACACAAAATGAAAGCTTTGTTGGTTTGTGAATTGGATTTTTTGTCAAGTTCTCCAAGACTCAAAATGAAATATTTGTTGGTTTGTGAGTTCGATTTTTTGTCAAGTTCTCGAAGTGAATGAAATAAATGATTTTTTTCAAAACTTGAGGCCAACTTTTGGATTCGAATGAGGACGCACCCGAGATAGGTATCTTTGGGAAGATATTTATACACCATATGATGGATCATATTCATTGAGTCCCCAACCACTATAGTCTTATATATGCCTTTGCTTGTAGAATATTGATTGCTTTACACAACATTAGAGTGTTGGCTTAGTTATTGGTAGTGTTTCATATCCCTAAGGCATAATTTAGTTCTTCGTTTCCTTTGGGATCAAAGAGGACCCCCCCTCACACCTATTTCCCCTAGGTTTCCTTTTTAAGCTTTGTCAAAGAAAAGAGTGTAGTGCTACCTACTTGTTATCCATTGTTGTAGTTCCTCAATTGGTATCTTGAGTTTCTACCTTTAGTCTTCTTCGACTTGTTTCTGTGAATACTTTTATTATTTTTGTATCTTTGAAGAATCAAAGTTAGCCACATTATCTCCTCCATTTTTAGCTTGGATTTGTTCTTATTATCAATTCCTTTAGCTTTGATTATTTCTAGGATCATACCCTAGGCTTGAGTTCCCACTCTTCTGGTTGTGGTTTCTTAATCTATGAAAATTTGTTTATTTCTATCCAACCATACCTTCCAATAGATGTAGGTTAATAGAGATTTCCAAAGTCACTTTAAAAGAGGTTTTTTATTGAATCTTCTTGGATATTTTTTGTGTCAGGATAGAAGCATTTATTTTCAATCTCAAGGAATATTTATTTGGGTCCTAAGATCAGATAGGATGTGATGCCAAACTTCCTTGACAAATCTGCATCCAAAGAGTAGGTGAGTGTATATTTCTCCATAGTTCTTATGTAAGTATCATATGGAAGGCCCTTTGATGCCTCATTTTTATAGGTTTTTCTATAGTAGGAAGCCTCCCATGATAGAGAATCCAACTAAAGGTCTTTAATTTCAGAAGTGCTTCACTAGTCTAGATGGTTTTCCAAAGAGATAAAACTTGAGTACCCTTCCTCTAGCATTCAGTTGTAGTTGGTAACTATCCTTTACCGTATAGTATTTTCTATATTCTTGTCATCCCCTTGAGTTTGTTTCTAGTTAGAAAACAGGGGACAATCCTTTGACTTTTTTTATTAGCAATCCAAGGTTCCATGTGGCGGAAGAAAAGAAACATTCCATTTGATCTATATTTTCTCAATTGAATCATCTTGTATATAGATGTCTTGTAAAGTTTTGTAGACTACCTTGTCCATCCATTCCTTCAGTTTTAGTAGTTCATTGCAAAGAAATAAGGGAGGTTTTCCAACAATTCAAGCTTACCATATGTTTAGATTGTACCTATTGCAAGGAATCAAAGATAAGTAGTCCTAAATGATTGTAGTGGAGGCCTTACATAACTTCCATATGGGGGAGCATAGGAATTTTGGAATTTCCTAATAGATGCATCAGAGTCTATTTCCATGCAAATATTTTTTGAAGAGGAATGATTTCCACTAGGAATTATGATCAGAGACAAGTCACCAGAGGATCTTAGTTCCTAGTACCTTGTTCATGAAGGAGGGATACTTTATTGCCAACCATCCACATGTTTCAAGTGTAGTGACTTTGTTTTAGTTGAGAAGATGATATCTTTTGCTATTTCTTTCCCCCTATTGCTAGAGAAACTTTCTGAGTATAATATCGATTTGTTAAGTGACTCAAATTAGTGTTATCATTGTTGATCACTAATAAATGGGTAGAGTTGAGAGGACTTATTTTAGCAACACTGTTATTCCTACATAGTTTAATGAGTGTGTTCCCCATTCAATCATTTTTTTCTCAATAAATGCCTACCAACCTGAAGCTCTAGGGCTTGCTTGAAAGCTTGGAATTTCCAACAATTTGAAATATTTTCATTCAAGTTAAGAATGGAATTCTAGATTGATGGGTGCGTTGAACATGATACACTGTGAAATGTTCCATCCATAGATGTAAATTTTCCTTTTGTTGACAAACCCCCCCCTTAAGAATTAAAACAATGGTCCAACACCCATTTAAATATGTCTACAATAATTATTGAAGCACCTTCAAGGAGAAATTTTATCATCTACAAATTACGAATGATTAACATACTTTACACCCCTCATTATAGTTATCACTTGTATGGATCCATTGATTCATTCAGATTCCAACTTTCTGCTCTATGAGTCTTCCAAAATGATATAAAGGAGAGGGGATAGGGGGTGTCCCTTTCAAATTCATTTATGAAATTGAAATACATTTGTTTGTATTCCATTAACCAAGGGGCTATCCAAGGCCCAATTGCACAAGCTTGTATCCAACAGATTATATAATTAGAAAACACATTTTTTCGTAACAGAGAAAATAAAGTAATGTCGTACCTGGTCAATGGCGTTTTCCATGTCCAATCTAATTATCATTCCTTTGTATTTTATGATTTTTCTAAAATGAATGGCTTCTTGGATGAGAAGGATATTATCTATGATTTGGCAAATTTCCATAAAACCCCCTTGGTTTTCTGAGATTATTTTGGGAAAGAGTATGTTGAGGAAATTTGCAATGAATTTTGTGAGAATTTTATAGGAAGAATTATGCAAGGATATATGTCAAAATTGAGTGAATTTGGAGGGATTGGTTTCCTTATGGATGAGGACCAAAAAGGTGGTGTGTGTGTTTCCACTAACTTTTCCTTTTCTCTTGGTTCATTAAAGTGTCTTCAACAAATCATATTTAATTATGTCCTAGTAAAAGAAATAGAAGGAAATAGAAAAATTGTTTGGTCCTAGGGATTTTCCAGGATCTACGCCCCAGATAGATGCCACTACCACTAATTCCTCAATATCATTTGTTAGTGTTGTATTTTACAAATACGTAATTAGAGGGGGGGGACTGCTCAACCATTTCTTCCATTGAGGCATGATTCTCTTCATATTCAATTGTGAGGATGGACTTGAAGTGTTGGAAGGTTAATTTTTTCATTTCTTCATATATAATTGTGTGTTCTCCATTTTATTTTGTGATTTCCCTGATGATATTTCTTTGTCGGGGAGCTCAATCTTGCTTGTGGAAGAAAGAAGTATTTTTATCTCCAGATGTTAACCAAAGATTTCTAGATATCAAATATCCAATGTTCCTCTTCCTTCTTAAAGGAAAAGTATTTTTGGTATATATCCTTATCTTGGATTTGGATTTGTTATGTTATTTATGTGGTTTCCTTCTTTGTTTGCAACTCCTCTAATTGATTTTTAAGATATTTCTGCTCCATCACAAGTTCCTTGTAAATTATTTTTGCCCAATTTTTTAAGGGCCTTTTCGTTGATTTCAACTTGAATTCCCTAATGTAAGTGGGAGAACCTTATATTTTCTGCTTCCACACTACCTTTATTACCTAGAGAGCATCTTCATGGTGTAGTCATTATTGATTAAGCTTGAATGGGTGGGGGTCATAATTGATCATCTCAATTATGATGAGACTGATTGGTCTATGATCATATACTACAAAGGGAATGATGATTGATTGAAATTATAAATATTCCTTTAGGAAATGGTTGTAGATTATATATCTATCAAACCAAGCCACTATATGATTATGGATCGTTCTTTTGTTAGACCGAGTGTACTTGTCATGCTTGGGTTTAGTTGAGAAAGTCACAGTCGGTTGTTATCTCTTTGAATTTCTCTCAAAAGGGGTCTCTAACTAGGATACCTCCTGTCTTTACTTCTTGATATAGAACCATATTAAGGTTGCGGGCTAAGATAATGATTTCTGGATCAATATTTCCTCTATACTCTTCAATGGTTCTCCAACACTCCTACTTTTCTTAGTGATGTATAGGTACATAAATGTTGAATAATCTATAGTCTTTTTATAAAATTTTACAGATAAGATATGTATATATCCAATGTTTGGTGTTTTTTGTTTGTGATGCGTCCATCTCTTTATTATTCCATAAGGTGCAAATTCCTCCCGATACACCTCTGGATCTAACCATTGTCCCTCCACTACATTTCCAACATTGTTTAACTTCTGCTAATGCTTCTTTTTTTGATATTTTTGTCTCTACGAGTAGTCAGAATTTGGGGTTCTCTATTCATAAGAGGTCTTTGAATGCTTCCATGTTTTGTTTTCTTCCAAATAACTTTTTGTTCCAAGAGTCTATTATCATTATTTACTTAAATGTACTTTTTTTCTTCCTCCATGTTTTGCACTTTTATGGATCCCTAAGCTCTTCATAATTATATGCTTATTTCTTCCTAGATTATAATTTCTATTGAGGACTGTAAAATAAGTTTTTTCTTCTTTTTTTATCACTATTTTTGGAACATATTACCCATCTAGATACTAGGCATGCCATCTATATGATTTTCCTACTGCATAGACCCCCTATTTAGTTTACTAGTGCATATTCCTCATTATTCTAATTATCTGGACTACATATTAGTCATTTTAGCCTTCATTATCCACACATGCATGAATATTGGGATATAATGCACCATTCTCCTTGATTATAGGGATCTGGAGCGCCCTCCTTGATTTCATGCTATTCTAGAGTTACAATTCCAGTTATGACATCTTTAGTTAACTAAACCTCCTCATGTTACCTCTTCAGATTCTTTCTGCTATTTTTATCCTGTAACTCCCTCATGTTCCTTCTTGGACTACCTACCACCAGTTAACAGCCTCATGCACCCTCTAGGTTCACCTACCAACAGTTAACTTCTGCCTACCATCAATTAAACTAGTCACATCTCAGGATTTACAACTAGTACTCATGCCTAGTGATGGGAATCTTCTAAAATAAGCCTACCATATGTATGGATCTCGAATGCCTCATAAGGCTCACAATTTTTTCTCTTTGTATTATATATTAATCCTACACAACATAGAGGATATGAAATGAATAATATTATTTGCATTAAAGTGAATTTATTTTTGCATTAAAGTGAAATTATTTTTGCATTTATGCCCATAATTTCTTCTCTATTTTTTGTAACTCTATCAAATTTTAGTGAAGTCTTGATTTGCAATCTAGATCTCCTATGCAAAATTTCACATGGTATCAAAGCTTTGCTGAGAAAATTAGTCTTCCAAAGAGTTTCTATAGTGTTTTGCAAGTGTAGCTTCTTCTATTTTTTCACTATAAGCAGTGGAGGGTTCACATAATTCCTGGGGAAATTACATGCATACTATAAAAGTAAGACGTTTTTGAACATCGTTTTTGCAGTTTTACTGTCACCAGGAGAGAAACAACAGAAGTAATGGCTTAGTATTCAACATTGTTACTCACTCCATTCAACTATTTCGAATGGAAGGCTGAGATGGAGATCCTACTTCCCAGTATAGGTCTCTGCAGGGTCACAATGGGGACTGAACATGAACCAAATTCAGCTGTGGAGAAAGCCAATTACTTCAACATAATTGATGAAGCCTATGGATTGTTGTGTCTTGGCATCTCTAGAGACCTAATGTTTCATCTTGCAAGTCTATCAAATCCAAATGAAGTATGGACCAAGCTTGAGTCCTTGTTTGGAAAACAATATGGTCTGAGGGGTCAACAGTTGGAGAATGAGTTAATCTCATTGAGTCCCATTAGTTTCGAAACCATCCAGTAATTATTCACCAAGTTCAAGTCACTAGTGATTCATCTCAAATAGTGTATCATTGAGAAGAAAGAGGAGCAGCTCATTATTTCCATCCTATCAAAACTGGGTCCTAAGTACTCATTATCTGTGTCTACATTCCATGCTACAAAGCTTGCAATTTCAAACTGGAAAATGCCTACCTTAAGCGCATTCATAGAGTCTCTCACAAAAGATAAGGACAAATTGATTTAGATGGTAGCTATGAAATCATCCAAGGACCATGCGCTTACAGCTAATGGAGCCAAGAATGCCAAAGGAAATAAAAAATAGAAATAGAAGAAGTTGTTAGATGAAGAAAATTCCAAGTCGACTGATGAAGATTCCAAATCCAAGAAGATGAAGACCAATAAAGAGAGAACCAATTGTTCTTATTGCATCAAAGGTTTCCATTATGAGAAATATTGTATGAATATTAAATTGGACATCATGAATCAATTGTTCGAAAAGCATAACATTGGTGTTCCTGATCTCATAAGGAAGAAGGAACTAGAAAAGCATGTTGCTCACCAAGAACACTATCCCAATGCTACTCAACAAGGTAATAATTTTCATGATTTGAGTGATAATATTAAAAATCTCTTTAATGTTTCTGATTTAGATGCACATTATGATATATATGAATCATAAATATCCATCCCTTCCTTGGAATAAATCCCAAATAGTTCACTAGAACCACCTCTCAATCCTTGTGTGTTTTCACATGTTTTTGACTTGCCTCTAGAAAGATATTTCCAAGTCCATTTGAATCCTTCCAATTAGATCTCTGAATTTGATGAAAATGTTGATAATATAGTTGTATGGCCCACACATCCATATTTCTCACCATTGGATTTAGAAAAGTCTCCTCAACCCCCAAGTGTGCCAGTTGACAAACCCATGGTTTCTGAAACTGTGTCACTTGTTTCAGTTGCATTCCAGTATTTCATATCTTTCAGTGGTTGGATTGATATAAAATTTCCCCTCTTTGTACTTTTATTCCAAATGTATGTACCTGATCTCACCTTGTCTAGTTCGAAGGTCAAGGTTACACAGTCTAAAACCCTGTAGGTTCACTCAACAAACAATACAACTCAGTCGCACCATTTTTTCTTTCTATGATCCTACTAGCTCATGGAGACACTTAACCATTGATGTTTTCTACTCCATATGGTTCTTATTTTGTTGTTCCAGAGCCTCATAAGATCCATTGTGAAATTAGGAAGGTGATCAATCAGTTTGGAAGGAATATACATGGCCACATTGTCCATTTGTGGCTTCCCTTGAATGGAAATCCTAATAAAATAAGGGTATACAGGGTCAAGGTACATGAAACATACCATCACTAAATTAAATGAATCCAATGAACCAATTTTATTTGTTGAAAATATTTTTGGAAATTATGGCTCTTACTCCTTTTTTTGCAATTTTTAGGCTAAAAATTCCATCTTCATAAGTTTGTCTCAACAGTCTTAAGTATGTCATTTTTTGTAGGCTACCACGTCAACCTCTTTTCAGCATGTAAATTATAGTGTATATATTGATGTAAATAATGGTCTATGGTATTTATATTTTGATGGGTCTCGATCTAATGAAGGCGTTGGTGTAGGATGTTTGCTTAGGGACCCAAAAGGTAAGAATGTATTCTTATCTTGTAGGTTAGAATTTGAATGCACAAACAACATTGTAGAATACGAGACACTCATTCAGGGGCTCAATAAAGCATTGGATTTGAACGTTAGAATTCTAACAATGTTCGATGATTATGAAATTATAATTAAGCAGGTGAAGAATTCAATTCATTGTAATTTTGTTCATCTAAAAAATTATCAAACCGAGATATGGAGCCTTATTTTGTAATTTGACGCATTTAACATAAATTCCATGCCTAGGCATCTTAATCAAGAAGCTAATATGTTAGATAATGTAGCATCAAGGCTAATTCCAGCTGAAGGGTTCTTCACTAATGCATTTTCTATAGATATGATTTGTAGTCCTTCGATCCCGGACAATATTGTTAATTGGCGAGTTTTTTATTCTAGTGAGCAGGTGATTGATTTTATCACGATGAAGGACGTGTTCCAGGACTCAGCTATTGAAGAAAACACCCATGTTGAAAATCTGCGATACTTTTCAGTAATATATAAACCTCATTTGGTATATGATGCATTTGAAATGGTAAATTCTATTCCTAAACCTGTTCTTAAACTTGAAATTGTTTTACGATTTGTAGGAAATATTTAAAAAACTAACTAACTGAAAAAAACATAGCTGAAGTATGCAGTTTGAGTTAATTAATATAGGCACATAAAACCATCCAAAAAACGTTAATTTAGGCACCAATTGTTCCCCTTATGAAAAAGCATCCCCCATCAAATTGTTCAAGGAATATAGGGATGTGTTCACTTGGATGTATGATGACCTCAAAACCTTTGATCCCAACATAATGCAACATGTCATCCCCTAAAAACCACAATCTAAACCCTTTCAGTAGAAGCTGAGAAAGATGCACCTGAATTTGCATCCACTAGTAAAAGATGAACTGAATAAATTACTGGATGCTAGGATTATTTTCCCTATTAGGCACACTCAGTGGGTTGCTAACTTAGTTCCAGTAAGAAAAAATAATGGGGACATAATATTGTGTGTAGATTTCCATAATTTGAATAGGGCATACGATAAATACAATTACATCGTCCCTCCTATGGAACAAGTATTGCAGTAAGTTGCTAGTTCATAAATGATGTCTTTATTAGACGGTTTTTTGGGTTATAACTAGGTGCTAGTTGCACATTCGAATCAACTGAAAACTACATTTAGGACGCCTTAAGGGACATATGCATACTGTAAGATTCCCTTTGAGCTTACTAACACTAGGGAAACCTTCCAGAGAGCAATGGATATTGCTTTCCAAGGGTTGATTAAATAGGTAATTGTCATTTACCTTGATGATATCATTGTCTGTTAAAAAAATAGGGTTGATAATATTCTGCATTTGAAAAAAGTTTTTGACATATGTAGGAAGTATGGCATCTCTCTTTACCCGAAGAATTCCATATTTTACGTAAAAGAAGGTAAACTACTTGGCTTCATCTGTCAAAAGAAGGCATGAGAATTGATCCTGAAAGGACTTAGATAGTCTTAAAAATTACTTATCCTCTTTCCAAGAAATCCATGCAGTCATTCCTAGGAAAAATTAATTTTGTACACAGATTTGTTTATGTTTTTTCTGTAATTGTTAGGCCACTGCAGCAAATGATTAAAAAAGATGCAGAATTTAAATGGGGTGATTAGGAGAAAAAATATTTTCTTAGGATCAAAGAAGCTATTTCTGAAGCTCCTTCATTAGCAACTCCTGATTTTTCTAAATATTTCATCTTATATACGTTTGCATCTGATTTATCTTATGCAACTGTTTTGACACAGAAAAATCAGAATTAGGTGCCGGCCTTTTCATTTCTGTGGGTGCTCGTGAATGATGATGCCATCATCTGATTACCAATTCATAGAAAAGGATTCCAGTTTATTCCTTAAGAAAAGCAGTAAAATAAGGGTTGATAAGCTATGCACCTTTATCTAGTGTTTGTGATAAAAGCAGTCGAACTAGGTTAAAAGGAATCCCTATTGAGGTTGTATACGCATGCTGGCAGTAATGGATCTTCCTGTGGTATCATAGGTAAAATATTGTGACAGTCATTAGTTATCATAAGTTGTTTCTATAGGTAAATTGATGAAGAGTATGTCCTGTATTTTGTATCTGTTAAATTTAAGAAGTTGTGTTCTCATAATTCGGTTGTAGGGCTATTACAACTCGATGAAAATCTTTACATGCAGGTTTGTGATGTGGAACCCATCTGAAAAAAACTTGATCTATTTGAAAAACTTCAGTTATATTCATCTATGCACATGTTTATTTTCAAACTTCAGTAAGAGATAACTGGTACTTCCCAGTGAATCACCATTTCTTGTCCTTTCCCCCAAGTAAGACCCTTTCATTTCTTAAAATATGAATGGATCCCCACCTAATGAGTGGTTCCACAAACTTCAATATATGCCAAGAGTTTAACTATTTCCAGTTGCAGATTAAGATCACATTCTCATACTGGAGTTTTCACCTTAGATTTTAATATTGTATGATTTCATTGAACTGAGTGGTCATGGATTTATTAATTGCTTTGTCTTGTCCTTGTCATATTTTAAAGATTATTGGTTTACTGGAACGTGCTAAACACACTTCCCTCGCGACTAATTATTGGACATTTGCATCATAAATACAATCATTATCAACTTTGAATTCCATGACTGGAAGCATGGAATTCAAAGTGATTTCTAGGAATAATCGCCTTATAATTATTGGGCTTGATATCATAATAGTCCTCATGTTCTTTTAAATGTGAGGATAAATCTGTAGCAAGGTTCAAATTCTTTATTTAATCAAAGTTGATATATTCTTTTTAAGGAATAATTTTAATGGCTGCCAAGTTAAAGTTGATTTTGAGTAGAAGAATGAATATAATTTTGTTGTGTCATAATTTAATTCACTCTCCTACCTATTTTATTGGCAATTGCATTCTTTGAACCACATTACTTCATTAAATTAATTTGGACCAAGGCATATCAAGCTTACATTTTGGCCTGTGATTTTTTTTCACTTGGAAATATGCCAACACCTGCTATTCCGAAGAATCAAGGTATGGCCAGATTACATAGTACACTCAATCAATACATAGGGGATTAACAAGAGCATCATGTCACTTACAAGAATTGAACCTAGATGGGGATGGTAAAAATCATTCCTCCCAACCATCCAAGCTACATCCAATGGACATGCATGTGATTATTTGGTGATATTTCGTTGTGATCTGTGTTGATATATGAATTAATTTGACTCCATAACTAGTGGACTCTATGAATGTTTTATCTACTCTATATTACATGGGATCACAAACATTTCAATATTTTCATCCATGATTATTATTGGGGAGATAATATTCTGCTCTTAGTCACGTCATTTCCATTTGATTAATAACAGGGTTTAAATTTTGATTTTCATTCTCATAATGTTGTTTTAAAACGATCAAGGTTCTTTACATTGTTTGAGTTTTTGATCAAATTTCATTTATGTTTATATAAGAATGAACATTTTCATTATTATTTGAACCATATTAATTCTTATTCAATTTGATACCTTGGTCTTAAAATTATCACTATGATTTTATTGAAACTTCACCTTGTCATTTGATTAAATGATCAAAGCCCTTCATGTAATGATATTTGACATTATATAAATGTTCTCAACACAAGCCTATTTCCATGATATCACAATCGATGATACAAAATTAAATCCAGATCTAAGCATGTTTTACATCGCGCTTTGATGATCAAGGTTTTGAGGGTATTTAAGTCTGTGGTATGCCACGTTGAGGGCGTCAATTAACATATGATGACCATTTGTCATTATGATTCCACTTGGTGTTGAATCGTGTCAATGGTTCTGGGTGGTGGTTGATGATCACTGAATGGGAAGTTTACATTATCAACCCCAATTTATATTGATCAACAGTACACAAGATTAATGCCACTATGTGTACTATCCCTTAATACATTCATGGTCGGGTATGGAAAGCTCAAATGAAGTCAGTTGAAGCTTTGTTTTTCATGTTCCCTGAATGTGTGAGGTTTTGAATAAGCCATTTACCTATCATCCTAGGGTTTTGATAGCTCTTCTTGTCGACACTCTCAACCTTCATTACCACTAGGGTATCCTTTGCCATATTTCGCCTCAGTTCTGAGTGGTGTTATTTGGCACTGCTCCTAATTCCATTTAATCACACATGGGGATGTCAAATAGGGTAGAGCTCGATGGCATTGAGTTTGTTGAATCCTATAACCAGGTGTTTCAGTGTTTCCAAGATGTAGGGTTGGTCAAAATTCCTTCTCAAATTCCATGGTCACAATAATCTTGTCACCATTGCGTTTGCACAAATAGTCCAAGCACTCACATATTAAGGACGTACCATGGAAAAATTCTCTAGTTCGTCCAACTAAAGTTGCAAACTTCAGAAAAGGTATGCCATTTAAGCTCTTCATAATGGAATGGCAAGAAATGATTTATGTCATCTACAAATATATTACATGTGAGGGGAGGTTCAACTTATTTTTTCGATATCATATATGTATCTTCATGTTATTCTTCAGACAAGATCTTAATTTACCTTATTTCTAGTTTTTTAGCCTTAAAACAATGGCTTCTCAGTTCCAAAGGGATAATAAAAATTATGATAGAATCTTTTTTCATTTGGGTTTGATTTGTATCCTAGTTGAGTTGAAACTCAATTAGCTGGGAGATTCATGGGATAGTTTCTTATTAAGAAATAAGTTCTTGGATAATGTTGAAGAACCAAAAAATGCCCATGTTCTCTCAGAACAACAAACACTCTAGGATTTCAACCCTAATCTTGAGGTAGACTCTTGTGACTATAGGTTAATAGATGGGTTTTCTCAAAGTGATGATTATGTGCAAGCTTCTCATGGGAATGCCCCGTCCATGGATGAAAACGCTAGAGTATCCTTTCCTGGGTCTCATCCTTCGGGTCTAGTAAATGAGACCGTTGAAAGTGATATGTAGGGGTCAGATAATAAAATGAACAATCATACCATAGATGGAACTATGGTAGGAAAAAGAGTTTTTGATTCATCTATTAAAAATAATTCTAAGAAGGTTTATCAAAACCCTACCCATGATGTTAACCTTCAAGGAGGGTTCTCTCGTTCAAGATTTGGAGAAAATGAGGGTCTTTTCGACACTCCATAAGCTATACTTTTCAAATAAATATGTCCAAGTTGACTTATCAAAAGATTTGAATCCTTCTGGTTGTACGCTTATACATAATTCATCCAAAGAGATGAATCAAGATCATCAATGGATTATGAATGAAACCCCAGGAAATAGTGTTAATGATATTATGCACTCTAGGTTTGTCTTTTGTTTGAATGATGATATTCAAAAGGATGATCATCGATCATTCCTAGAGAAAAAAATTTCTCCTATAGGTCATGGTGATGGGAAAGGGCATGAGGCATTGATAAAAGGGTTGATAATTTTTTCCAATAAGCTATAACGTCCCCCTCACCCAATCCGACCATCGGGAGGGGATGTTGGGAAAATCTGGGCTCTCAAATTTCACACCAAATCCATAATACGAATTTCAACAAACAAAATGTGTGCAGGATGCAAATAAACATGCACATAGGAATTAAAAATCTATCCACACACATCTCGCAAGCAAATACAAGCATAAACATTACAGGCATCAAATAAAACATTTCAAATTCAAATACATGAGAATACTTATCTTTAAGAAATGCAGATCCAAGCAACTGGCTATGTAAGAGCGCTTTTACACCCAACCATAGGCACTATGTCCAACATATACTATTTTTGTTGCTGAGGGGCCACCCCCAAGATGGGATATGAGGCCACTAGGGCGAAGGAAACACCTACAGGATTCTCTCTCTCATCCCACAACCCATTCTACTCTCTATGCTTAGCCAAATGCTCATACAGAGTTCTACAGGGGTCTCACTCAACCCTCACATCCTTGGCTTCCACAATACCTACCCCACACAACACCCTTCTAGTTCAGGCATCCCCTTCACTGATCCACAGTTCTCTTGGGCGATCCATCTAGCTGGGTGATTCTAGTGTGTGCATAGAAGAATTCCAACCTGGTATTTGCTGCTATATAACCACCTGCAGCCTCAATTTGTGTCTTTTCAAGCAACTACGAGCAGCATAACTCAAGGTTAAGGGTTCCTAGATTTCCCAACCTCTCTACTCACCTACAACCACAATACCCACTTCCCAAATCTACAACATGGTCTCACAATTAAAATTTTTGGGTTCAAAACAACATGGTAAGTTCATGGACAACAATGGAGAGCTCTACATCCTCCAAATATGCATGTAATAATGAGACAAATGAGGGATTACTCCAAAGGATATGAGAAAATGGTGAAAAGACAACTGACATAACTTCTGGCAGTAGATAAAGGACTCCTAGCAGCTGTAGACTGGCTGGAGTCCTTTAAGAACTATCACAAAACTGCAGTCAGTCCCATGCTACAATAACTACATGAGGTGATTTTTCCCACCAACCACACACATGCATTAATGATTGGCAAATAGTAAAAAAAGGAGATAATTGACTTATTCTCATCACATGACAGAATTTAGGTGTGAGTTCTAAGGTTGACACTTGGCAACAAGGATTTAGTTCCCCATGGGCCCCCTTTCCTCTTCCCCTCTGGTGGAATCATAGCCCCTTTGGTACTCTTTACACAACCATTGTTGGAATATTTTATTATTTATGCACATAATATTTAAATAATATTCTAAATCGGCATAAAAGCCAACTAAACAGTCCAAATGAAATATAAACATCATACATGCCTAAACATTCACTAGTTAGGCCTTGGCCTTGAGCTCCGCACTAGGAATGCGCACTAGCATATTTACATCATCTACATAATTTTGGATAAATACATTCCATGTCAAAACTAGGGGTATTACATAAGCATCAGGTTCGGCTCCTCTCTCATTTGGCAAGATGTCAGAAGGATGAATCAAACAAGCCGGATTCGAATAAAATTCCCACTCAGGTAGTTGATTTAGCAGGTATGGATGATTCAATTCCCAAATATGGGAATCAAAATAAGAAGTATGATGTTAATGATTATTCTCAATTTGATTTTCTTCACAATCCCCCTCCTTTTTTGAAATCTCGACCTCATTTCTCGGGTATTGGGGTAACAATAAAAACGATGCAGGATGGCACCAATCATTTTATTGACTTTGTTCGTCCAGGTAGTGAGAGAAATAATGCTAATCATGTATATGGCACTCTTTGTCAAAATTTGATTGATTATTACGTGGTCAAGATCGATTCTATGGAAGACTAGATAAACTACTTGCAAGCTAAAGTGTCTGATCTTAAAAGGTAGAAAAGAATCTTAAATGAACATCACCATAATGAAATTAGTGAATTCACAAAAAAATTGAAGAGGACTGATAATAGTCCCATCATTAACACATATGGAGTTATTTTTTTTGTCAATTATAGTTTCCCTAAGGTTTTGAGTTCAAAGTAACTAGTGTTTTCAATTTGTATCTATATTTTTGGTTTGCATATATACTTGGTTTGGGTGTTGATTGTAAATTTTCTTCAGGTAATTGTTTCATTCTTTGATTAATTCATTTTGATTCTTTTTATCTTATTTACATTTATGGATTTTGGTTTATATGAAGTCGTTGTAGAATCAAAGATTCTGCAACCACTTCAAAATTTTATTACATTTTTTTTATTAATTTATTTTTGTTTGTTTTGTAGATATTGAGGACCGCGTGCATATTTTGTATCAGTCTGGCCCTGTCAAGTGAAATTCAACTAGTAAAGGTGGCAAAAGAACAAGATTTGGAGTGTTTTCATGACTAAGCTTGGGAATATCATCCAACAAATATTTTAGATGCATTATCATATGGTCTTGTTTGATGGGCCACATTGATCCCACTTTTTAGTTATATTGGTCGATTTAAGGATAAATGATATATCGATATCCTAAATTAAGAACTATATCCTCATATCTAGGATTTACTTTAGTTATTAGTTCGAGTCAATTATTAGTATAAATATAGACTTAAGCTGCTATGTGAAAAGGGAATTTTTTATTCATGAATGGTGGAGCTCTTTACGCATATAGTGATTTCTTATATTTTGAGAATTCCTATAAGTTTGTATACAAAGGTTTTGTATATATATTTGTGGCTATTTTCCATATTATCAGTGATTGTGTTGTCTGGATTTTCGAGTTTGGATCTTGACTTTGTTCAGGTTCACTTCAAGGTTATACTTATGCCATGTCATTTAATTTTCATTCAGTGATGGGTGGTTACTATATCGTTGTTCACCATTCCGTAAATTTGTTAATCTGATTTGTGTGTTATACTTAGAAATGATCTCTTAATTCGTCTGGTATGACTTTGTTCTACCTTCTCTTAGTAGATTTATTTCTATTTACAAATATATGATCAATTTTATCACGTTGAAATGTATTTTCTTTGCTTTTAAAAAATAGTCCTTTATTTATCAAAAGACACACAATGGGATTATCATAGTAATGGATTAATATTTTATGTTAAATGAATACTAATATAATTGTTTGACTTTGTTCAAAAATTGTTTAGATATACTCTGTAGAAAGTTGTGTTGTTGGATGATGTATTATATTTTTCTGTACATTGTATGGCGAAAGATTTTAAACTTTTTACATAGAGATTAATTCAATCACTAGACTTAGAATTACTCATCTTGGCCAAGACCTTAGTTTTGTATTTTAGAATGGGTATGGATTTAATTGAATTGTTAAGTTTTCATTTCAATTTTAGATGTGAATTATTCAATTTGATGGTTCAAATCAAGTTTTTGTTTGAATTATTAAAAGATAGAACTAGAGTTGTAAATCTACATTAGTTATTTTATTTATTTACACATATAGAATTTTTCCTTCTTGGGAGTTTTCTTTAGATTGATAGATCTTTTTAATGTTTAGTATATATTATTTATTTTAGCTTGTTTATCACAACTATAATATGTTAGTTGAGTTAGTTTGCTTCAAATATTTGCTTTTTAGCTAAAGATAAATCATACAGATTTGGGATCCCTACACAAACGATACATTTGTATTAATTTTTGTTTTCATTATGTTTGTTCCCTTTTTCTGTAAATATCACTATAGTTGTAGTCTATAAATTATTGTATATATTTCAGTTCATAGAATTTTAGGTCGACCTTAAGTTAACTATCTAGGTTAAAATAGTTACTGGCTAATGGAGCCAATAAACCCACGAGAGTTAGTCATTGTAAATGACTTGGAATTTCCTAAATACTATTGGATCAAGGTAATATCTCCTTGTTGACAATAGATCACACTTTTTGTGTCAAAAGGACATCACTAGGTACAAATTTTAGGTCCTTTCATTTGGTTTGGGGAGGAAACTAGTCTTTAGTGCCTAAAGCAACTTTCTAGTTATCTATTTCCAATAATAACACCTCAAAGCATCACACATGAACCGAAAAGGGTAGATGTAGATTTAAGTGGGGGTAAGTGTGCCATTAGGAATATTTTAGTACTAGGTACAAGACTCAAGTTACTAAACATGGTTGAGGAAGAAACTCTAGGAGCTAGGTTATAAAGGAACCTCCTAAGCATCTAAGGCTATGTGCAATGGCTATACAAGTCATTACTTGTTCATATCCACATATCTCACGGGATATTAGACTTCATGTGGAGTACGATTGGGATCAAATAGGGTTTCCCATTGTCCCCCACATTATTTGGGATTTATATTGATGAAATGGAGGATTTTCTCCATGACCATATTTAGGAAATCAATGGATGCCTCCTTCCCTAGGTATTGATATCCAGTCTACTTTTTGTGGATGATGTGATTCTCCTGGCGTCATCCCTAGTAGGGTTGCATATACAATTAGATTCCCTCTCTCTTTTATGTGATATTCAATAGTTGATGTTCAACATGGGTAAAACCAAGGTTATGATCTTCAATGGGATGAAGAAGAATCTTGCAAATATGCATTTTCCTCTTTAGAGGGGGAGATATTAAGATAGTCAACACCTACACATACCTAGGTGTGTAGTTCGTAGGACCCTAGTTTAGTTTGTTACAGGCCCTCCAGTATCGAGTCAACGGGGGATATGGATCCCTAACCCTCTTTGAGAGACAGTGATTTTGATACCATTACCAGGACATCTCATCCAAGATGTCACTCATGAAATTTCTCATCCGAACTAATGTGCTATATGGTTCGGAGGTTATAGGGGATTATTTTACTCGAGTGTGACTGGGCATCTGTCAAGAGGTTCCAAACCCTTTTCCTCCAATTCATCATTAAATGCAAATAGGAAGTCCCTCGGCACATCATCTTGGCAGAGTTTAGTGCTCAACCCTTTCAGCTTGAGATATTGTTTAGCTTGATATCTTATTTGCATCTGGAGCATTGCTAACTCGGTCAAGGGGAGAGGCAGGTACCCATTCTTGGCATGTTATTCCTCGGAGTCTATCTCCTCTTCTATTTCCACAGGCCGTGATCGATGTTGGTTTAAGGGGGTCTCATCTCTTCTAGAATCTGTAGGGATGTAGATGGACTAGATCCCTCAATTCATATATTCCAAGGATTCTCCTAGCTACCTTCTCCCCACCAAATACACATTAAACCAAATCATCAGGGATGGTGTTTATAGGCAGTTTATTCATACCACATAGGTTAATGCTTGGGTTGGGTTACGCCCAAAAATGTCCTTTTATGTTGAGCACTTCTTGTAGCTAATAGATGGACTCATTATTCAACCGCAGTACACCCTCCGCCATTGGATGTACAACCTTTGCATCTCTCCAATCCATTTTAGGGTAGGCTCCCATAGGTTTTGGGTAGAGTCTGACCACAAGATTAACCAGTTAGACAAGATTTGCTATCTTTTTCATCTTCAGAAGATTAAGACTAAGGAGAATTTTTTTTTTGTTTCACTATCCACTATGATATTAGAAAGAGGTTCCGTGACTTATTCAAGGAACCCAAGACTCTATCTAGTTTCTTCATATTCTTATACAAGAGATGCTTGGACATTTACTTATAGGAGGCCTTTGGATTCCCTTTCAATCCATCCAGCCACCTCAAAGAGCAGCCACCACTCAATGTATCGGTTATTTTTTTACGATGCTCCCATTTGTTCAAGGTGCCAGGAGACAAAAAAATAATGGCTCAATCCTCGACCCTAGGTCAGTATGGCCTCATAGGACCACCCACATTTGACAAATATCTTAGTACCACTGCTAGTCTAAATATCACATTTGCATATAGAAAATATCATCTAGACTCCAGTAGTGACGCTCTTCCTCTAGGAATCAACACAGTGTGTTGTCCAGTTCTTCTTTCGGCACTTCCTCCATCCATCCCTCTAAATTGAGATTCCTTCATTCGGCCTCACATTATAGGGTAGATAGATCCAATAGATCATGAGACACACACAACATTACTCATTGTGATTGTCCAAATCGAAATCCTAGGTCATCTTTCTTTGTTCACCCTTCTTCCTAAGGGGGCTCCCACCCTTGAGTCGAGTGATTGCTTCTAGATGTTTTATTTCCTTTTTTCTTACTGCATACTTTTTGTTACAAGAGGAATTTTAGTGCTCCCACTTTGTATTGACATTGATCATTGTAATCAATAGTGCCTTTGACCTACTTTAGTGGTCACTTGTCATGCATTAATAAAATTATCTTATCTTATCTTGTATTATCTCCCCCCCCTCTCTCTCTACCTCTCTCTCACTCACTCTTCCCTACCACTCGCTCCCTCCCTCCCTCCCGCACTCTCTCTCATTTTACCACTCTCTTCCTCCCTCTCCCTCTCTCTCTCTCTCTCTCTCTCTCTCTCTCTCTCTCTCTCGCGCGCGCGCGCGCGCGCGCGCGCGCTCTCTAGACCCTTTTATGTAGCACTAACGAAAGGCCTTGTAATTTCAAGGATATATATCTATATCTATATCTATATATCTATATATATTCGTACACAAGAATGATGTGTTATCTACAATTCAACAAATTTTTTTAGTCAAATTCCATCATTTAGGTACTCAAAGGTAGCACTTGCCACTAATAGAATCATATGTATTATATTTTGCATGAAAAAAACATACTAATGATAGGAAAATTCGAATTTCACCTAGTTGTACACAATTTCTAGAAATAAAAATTATGTATTCTGAAAACTAATTCATTTTCCTACATTTCATATTTTTACACCATATTCAAATTCGTTGGGGAAGTACCTTGAATTATCCATCCAAGTTAATATATTGTTCAAGCTGTTCATGATTACGCAGTGAGAGATGAAATGGTGGAGAGGAGAACTGCGTTGGTGAAGTTATTTCTCGACGTTTCGAGCCGCAAAGTAGGGCTCATCATCAGGAGAGAGTGTCTCACGGCTTAAAATAGGTAAGGAAGATAGTAATTAATAAGTGTGAGGTTCATTTAAAATTTTTAGGGTTTTGCCGACAATCTTAGATTTATATAACTAAAATTTTTTAATTTTATTCTTAATTTTAATGGTCTCATACTTTATCTTAAAAGTGCTAATCCTTATTAACCTAATTAGATTATTTAGATTTCTTTAATTAAGAATAAAGTCTATTTTATAAATATTTAGTTAAAAGTAATTCAAATTCAATCAAAATTATTAAGCTAATAGTTAAAACAAAATTTTATTAATTAACAAACTATTATTTTTATTATAGTTAATGTTTTTAATAGAATTGTTTGAGATAATTAATTTTTTGATTGATAAATTAAAAGGCTATATTAACTTAATTAGAATTGTTTACTAAGAATAAGGTACTTATTAAAGTATTTAGTTAAAAGAAATTCAAAATCTAATTAAAAGTGTTGAGTTAATAGTCAAGTTAATTACTTAATTAATTAATTTTTAATATTATTTTTATTATTGATAATTTTGAAATGTTGAAATAATCATTTTAAATTAATATAAGGTCATTTAAAATATATAATGAAAAAGATTTATTAATGTTGATAAAAAATTTTCATTAATTCAAAAATTTTCATCCTAAGTATAAACTGAAAAAACCTTTTAATGGTTAAATGGAAAATAATTAAAGAATTCTTGTAATAATTAATGAAGAAGGAGTTCTAAATTTATCTAACCTTACTTATTATAATTCTATAATGTTAAACTAAATTTTTTTAGATTTAAAAACTATATTGACGAGGATAATGAGTTTATTAGGGTTTAACATTTTTTGTGGTTTAAAATTTTTTTATTTAAGTTCATTTTTAAAAAAAAATTAATCCAAATCATTGGTTAATTTTAGAGTTATTGTCTTCCGAATGTGGATTATTGTTCTTGAGATGGCGAATTATGGGCCACCAGCACTCACTAAGCTTAAGGCCATCATCCCTATTTAAATTTGATGGAACCTTCTCTATCTCAATGGCCTCCCTGATCTTCCTCCTTTTATAATGTTCCTCCCTAGCGATGAGTTTTGTTTCTTCAATGCGTATGTGGTGGCGCGAGTGGTGGGCATGTTCAGCTAGGGCTGATTTCTGATGACGATCGTGTCTAATGTCTACGCAGTGTTCTTTGAGTCTCACTTGGATGGAGCGTCCAGTTTCCCCTATATATGGTATATCACAGGAGCAGGGGACACTATAGACACCCTTCTGTTTTAGTGGTTCTATTGGGTCTTTAGAAGAATCTAACATTCTACCTACCGAGTTTGGGGGAGAAAAGGTAACACTCATGTTTTTTCTCCGAAGGATTCTGGCTATAATATCCGTTGTTCCCCTAATATATTGTTGTTTTTCTAGGTTTGCATTACCACTAATGTGTCATGATAGGCCATCATTAACTTGCTGCCTATATATGGTAGATTTTTACATATCCATGTATATTAGATTGGAATGGGTCATTGATCAAGATAGAGAAGACCACTTCAAGCAAGTCCAAGCTCCTGGTCTTGGAGTCTCGAATCACCGGGCATTTGGTCATGGTTCCTTGACAGCAAAATGTGTGGAGTCACTTTTCTTCATAAGTGGGCATGATTCAAATAATTGTTTGTATATCATTTAGCTCATTTTTTGCCATGTGCTACTTCTATTTCCTCTCAAGTCTTATTTGATCAAAGATGGGCAAATCACTATCTTGTTTTATGGTCGATTTGATAGATGGCTTAGTACATTGTAATTTAGCCCAAACTGAGATATTTACTATGGAGAATAAATATGCACCCAACAACTCAATGCTAGTTTCCATTGTAAATTTCCTTGTCATTCTCATTACATTATAGATCTGCATTCAATACTCATTGATATACTTCTTAGATCTACTAGATCTCGACAATGTTGCTATTGTGGTTACTCCTCTTTTGTTACATACTCATCATAGCATCATTGTTTACACCTCTCATGGATCTCATGTCTCATTAGCTACACCTCCCATGGAGTACTACCATGAAACTCCCAAGCTCTAAGAACTATAGGGGTTTGGTACCATGATAAAATAATAGACAAGAGAAAAATCTCTAGATCTTGAAATCACGTATGATGATTAGTCTAGGCAATCCCAACTAATTCACTTACTCGTCGTTGAGGATAAGTCACCATTATCCTAAATCAATAATACAAATAATGGTGACTTGAAGAGTCAATGATTGGTAAGGTAAGCCATAGGCTAACGATCCCTTTGTAATAATATCCAATGGCCACAATTATGTTCTAGACATAATGTGGTGTTATGGTTCATCTTCTTCTCAATATTAAAAACACTTGATTTGTGGCTTAACACCTAATTGGCCCATAATTTCTATTTAAAAAACATGGACCACACATTGACATATTCATCTTTGATGTATTTGTTTGAGTGTTTCCCTTAAAGTATTATACCTATATGAATATACATTATTTATTGAGCATCCACCTATCCAATACCACTCATTTTCCCACAAATTCTGAGAATTAAAAACATATTTTATAAATTTTATATTATTCTACAAATTTGATTAAACTTTTAATAAATTTAATTTAACCTAACAACCTAACAATTTCATTTTTATAGAAAGAATCTCTTTCTTAGACTTCAAAACCAAGTTTTTAACAAACTTAATTTAACCTAACAACCTAACAATTTTGTTTGTATGATTTTGCTTTTAGAGAAAGAATCTCTTTCTATTCCTTTCTTAAACTTTAAAACCAAATCTTAAGCCTCATTAAAACCAAATAAACAAAGCTCTTTGCCAATATGCAATGCAAAACCTCAAAAAACACTTGGAATTCCCCGTTTATTGTCGAACAGATATTGATCCATGTCGTCTTGTCTGCGAAATGGACATTAATCCTTTATTTTTTCATTACAATAGTGGAATCTCATAAACAAGCTATGTAATATGAGAATTATTCACAATGAGAGTTGCAACTAGAGCTAAACCAATATGTAAAATAAGTAGAAAGAAAGGCAAAATAAATGAAAAATAATGGAAAGTAGGATGTTGGGTGATGCAATTATGAGAATTTATCTGTGAGATGTAGGACATTCGGTGACGGGTGATGGTTAAGACACCCCTAAGTGGAAAGGTCATCGGTTCGAAACCCCACGGATACTAAAATCCAACCATGCTAAGGGTTGGTGCGGTCTAGGTTGGGTGCAATCCCTGGGTGATTTTGACGACTTAGATGCCCCTGGTTAGTGGTCTCTCAGCCAATGGCGAACCTTGCTAGTCAGGGAGTACTACTACTTGCCAACAAAAAAAAATGCAATTATGAGAAGAAATAATGATTGAAATATTAAAAAAAGTGCACTAATGATGGAAATAAATACCAAACATTGAAGGGAGTCAATAACACAGGTTGAAAGCAATCACAACAATGGTGATATGATATGAGAAATTACAATTAATTTCTATGCAGATAGGTATTGAATAATTCTTTCCATGCAGATAGGATTTTCTTAATATCATTTCAATTTTTTTTGTTTGATTAATTATTAGTTTTTAAATGGAAAATTTTGATTTTACTATTTTGAAAAAAATCTGACAGAAATTTTTAAAAATCGTGGTTACAACTCTCAAACTTTGAAATTTTGGGTACTTCAGGGTTTTTGATGGTGTCGAATCCATTTTTACAATCAAAATCATTATTATTTACAAAATAAAAAACATTACCCTCCCTAAACTAAATCAAATCATCCAATTTTTAGACAACTCTATTATGCTAATAGTGATTCAAATATGTAAGGATATTTCATTAAAGTAATAATGACCGACAATCGTGAAGCATATTATAGAGAATTGTTTATTCATTTGTGGAGTATGATAAAGTATCCTAATTGGTCAATAACACAAAAAAACAAAGGCTTAAAGCGGCATATTGTAGGGAACGGGTCATTCATTTGTGAAGTATGAGAGTGGAGAGAATAGCATCCTAGATGTGGAGGATTGTATGGACACTTACTCATATATTTTTATTATAAGAATATAGCTATTTTTTTTGTTGAGAAAAAAAAAGGCATTCAAGATGTGAGTGAGTAGCATATATAAAACCTCAAAAAGCAAGCAATAATAATTAAAAAAAGAAAAGTAGGGTCCAATTGACATAATAAAACTATAATTATATGTTAATATTTTTTTTATTAATTTGATTATATATTATTATTTTTTAGTTAATAAGAGACAAACAAGTTGGATAAGGTGAGGTGATTCATTGACCCTTTAAAGTAAAAATTAATTATATGTTAATATTTTTTTTATTAATTTGATTATATATTATTATTTTTTAGTTAATAAAAGACAAACGAATTGGATAAAGTTAGGTGATTCGTTGACCCTTTAAAGTAAAAATTGATTGCTTTATGTTCTTCCTTTGCTGTCTTTCTAGCTATACCGAACCAAGGACTTAGGTGGTCTGCCTTAAAAGAGATCCTTCGTCGAATCAGAGACTTGGGAAATAATTAATGGAGTTGTGTCTTCTCTTCGTAGAATCAGAGACCTGGGAAATAATTAATAGAGTTGTGTCTTCCCTTCGTAGAATCATTTCCTTGGGAAATACCCCAAGGAAATAATTAATGGAGTTGTGTCTTCCCTTCGTAGAGTCAGAGACTTGGGAAATACCCCAAGGAAATAATTAATGGAGTTGTGTCTTCTCTTTATGGCCTTATCTCCCTGGCTAGTTACCGAAGGCAATTTAGTCCATACGGTCGGTAATGGAGTGGCCTCAATCCCGCGGGACCAATAATTATTCCTGAACCATCACGGCAAGGTGTTGGTCATGCCACTTAGTGGATTGAACTGCTCTTTTCCCATTTTGAGCAAGACCTTATCACCCACTTGGAATTCTACCTCTTGACGGTCACAATCTACCCAGTGTTTCATCCTCTTAGCTACATTTGTTAACTGAATGCTAGCCATCTCCAACCTATTATGGCATCCCTTCATGAATCCCAAGGCCAAGGGGCTCTTCCCATATTAGTTTTGCATCACAATGTGGGGAGCTAACAATTGTTTCCAATTTTCCAATTCAAATGGACTATACCAGTTATGAAACTTATTTTCATATTGTAGTTGAGCTAAGTTGCATCCAACAAATTTGAATAATTCAGCTAGTCTTCCCGTGTAAAGTGCCTAAGGTAATCCTCTAAAATCCCATTTATGCACTCTATCTTCCCGTAAGTCTATAGGTGGTAACTCAAACTAATTAACAACTTGGTCCCAATAAGTTTGAATAGTTTTTTTCAAAGCCTCCTTGTAAACCTTGCGTCCCTGTCCACAATGCTCAACAGAAAGCCCCAGTACTTAACAACATTCTTGAAGAAAAATTCCGCAACTTCCTTAGCGGCATAAGGGACCTTCACTGACACGAAGATGGCATACTTAAAAAATATGTCCACAATGACAAAAATTCCATTATACCCTTGCGAAATCAGCAACTGGGTGATGATGTCCACAAAAACACTTGCCCAAGGTCTCTCTAGCACCAACAATGGTTGTAATGGTCCAACCTTCATTCTAGTATATGCTTTGTCTTGTTGGAACTCGAGGCAAGTCTTGATGTATTACTCCACATCTCTTTTCATTTTCCCCCAATAGTAGCCTCTTTTTAGCAATGCCATCATCCTCCACTCTCCCAAGTGGCTTTCCCAAGACGAGTCATGGCACTCTTTCAAGAGCTCCTTCTTGATATTGCATGATTTTGGCACGTAGATGTAGTTTCCAAAGTGCATAATTCTATGTCACATCAAAAGCTTCTTTGTCTTGCCCTCCTTCACCTCCTTTAAGAAGTTTACCACTGTTGAATCTCACTATCCACTCATGCAAATTAGTAAATATCCACACATGAATTCTTGTCAATACCATCAACTATTCCTCTTCCAAGGTTGCAAGTTGTGTCCTACTAATTAAGTCATCAACAACTTCATTAAGATTTCTTGGTCAGTACACCATGGTTATATCAAATTTTTCCAAGACGTCCTGCCACCATGCCTGCTTAGGTGACAATTTTGGTTGCGTCACAAAGTAGCTTGTCACAACATTGTCCATCTTCACAACCAACATATAACTAAATAAGTAATGCATCCATGCCTGCAATCAATACACAATTGTCTTCATCTCTTTCTCATGAGTGAGATACCTCCATTCATGATCTTGTAGTTTCCTACTTTCATAGGTTACCTGATGATCTTCTTGCAATAAGACTTCCCCGATGGAAAAGTTTACTGTGTCCATATGTACTTCAAATGTTTCCTCAAAATCATATAGCTTCAACACAAGTGCAGTTACAAGTGTACATTTTTCTGTCTAATTCCATGGGTGATCCTTCTTCAACAAGTCACTAAGTGGAGCTGAAATATCTAAGTAACCCTCAACAAATATTCAATTATAGTTTTCCAATCCAAGAAAACTTCTTACCTTGTGAACTGTAAACAGTTCTTCCCAATCCTCTATTGCCATGATCTTCACATGGTCCATGCAAATGTGGCCTTTCCAAATCCAATGTCTTAAGAATGGGATCTTGGTTTGGCTAAAGACACACTTAGACTTGTTCAAGAACAATTGATTCTACTTTAATGCCTCAAATGCATTTCTTATGGTCCTCCATGTTTTCGATAAATACCATTACATCATCAAGGTAGAAAACAATCGAATTGTCCAAGAAAAGTCTGAACACGTCATTCATCAAGGTACATAAGGTTGCGAGATCTTTATGCAACCAAGAACTCACATATCCCATACCTTGTCACACAGGTTGTCTTATGCTCATCCCCTTTTGCAATCCACACTTGGTAATACTCCTATCCCAAGTCCAAATTTGAGAATACTTTGGCCTTAGTCCACTTGTTGAAGCAATCTGCCACCAAAGGTAAGGGATACCAATTCTTTCATTGTATGCTTGATCAATGCATGATAGTCCAAGCACATTCTAAATCATGGGGTGTCCTTCTTTGTTTGGAAGAGGACCCATGTGTCATAAAGATACCTAGAAGGTTAGATGAAACTAATATCAAGCAACTCCTTGAGTTTCCTTCCCAACTCTTCTAAATATAGTCTTGAAATTCAGTAAGGGGGTCTTGCTAGAGGCTATATCCCTAATTCAAGCTCTATGTGGCTGTCCACACTGCACTTAGATGAAAGTTGTTTTTCAGTAACTAATTGAGTAACCTATCAACAAACTGTTCCAACACATCGACAACTTTGGGTGGAACAAACATCCCACTCCACCCTCTTTCTCTTCCTACATGATTGCTATGAATATCTACGAATTAGGGTTCCTGACTAGCCTTTTCATACTTAGTGCAGAGACTAGTTGCACCCTTCTGCTTGGCTTCCTTACTATTGTGTGCACAAGACAAGGATTCTATCCACCCAATATAACCAATTTGTTTGTGAGCAACATGAGAACTAATTGCATCCTATAATGGAATTCTTATCAAAGGATGACTTGGAAGTCATCCATCCACTCCATTATAAAGGTTGTTGGAACCTTCCATTTTTCTAGTTGAAATTTCTCCTCCTTCGAAACCCCACTTGCTTCTTTGGCATTAGAGTTCATCGTCTTCCTTGAAGTTGTGCAAGGCCGAGCTCTTAGCCTAATTTCACTCACCAAAATCCTATTTCAAGAAATAGTGACAAGCGCCAAATTCAACCAATACTTGCATTGGCCACGCATTGGCCTTCCATTAATGATCAAGTATATATAACATAGCTCATTGAAATGTTGTCGTTAGTTTTCTGCCAAGGGACCTATCTGTCACTCTGTCACACATATTGCTTATAGAAGGTGTGATCCCTCTCATCTTCCCAAGGTGTCTATCGCACTTTGTCAATTAGTGGATATGAATCAAGAATGAAAGACTTCAAATGGAAATACCTTTAGTTGAAGTGGTTCATTCATGAGTAGAACACAACACTAGCTTCAAAAGGTCTACTATCAATTGTCTCCTACTCAAGATAGTTCTAATCCTTGTCGTCACTAAGCATTGTTTCCATCTAAGTTCATCTAAAATGCACCTTGTGCCATGGTGGAACACACAGTTCGATGTTTCCCAAACCGACCACATCACCCAACACATCATCAAGATCATCCTCTTCCTTTGTCTAGTCTCTTATCGATTAAAGTAACTCTTAGGATGACTACTAAAAGAAGGTGTGCAAAGATGCATGTGCCGAATATTGCCCTACCTTGCACCCAACCTTCCTAAGCAATCCTGTTGTAGAAATATGATCTTAAGGCTGCTTCACATTGGCTAAACTATCATTTGCACTTGTTGCACCACATCGGGTTGGGTTGAAGGACGCCCCACTTTGTCTCGAAGACAATGTCCTGCATGACTTGTTCCTCTTTCCCATATACCTACCTACCAAAGTAAGAATGAAACAAGAGCTCTAATACTAATTGTCATGGATCAAGGAGCCTTGCCAAAAAAAAATTCCTTTTGGCATCTCTAATCATGTGGCATTGCTTTGGTTCGATCGTAGGGAGGAGACAAACTTGTTCCTACCACAACCATACTACACCTCAATCTTTATGTTAGATGTGCACTTAGATACTTAAGTTAACCAATTATCCAACACAATTGATGCATGCCAAACTGTAACCTTAAAACATCCAACGACATTTACACTTGGACTTATATATACAATTAACTATATAGTAGCCATACATATATAATTAACTGTATAGTAAGCATCAGATAAAACATCCATTGCATAAAAGAGAACACATTACATAGATGTGTGGTGACACCCAAGGATGGTGCCTTAAACTTTCATAATATGAATATGTTACAATACAAAAGGGGAGTCAACAACTACCTCAAGCTTGCATTTCAAACTACAATTACATCAACAAACCCTTGCCCAAAGAACTATGTTTCCAACCTCATGTAGCAATCATAGGCCTACCTCCTACAAATCCTGTCTTTCGCACATGGTTACCCACAGTAATCCTAAGCACACTCTCTTGTGCATCCTCGTAGCTTTAGACTTCAAGAGTTGCTTCAGGCTTCGTTGTGTTTGCTTGGCCAAGTTCTCATGATGCTTTTCCATAATGAGGCCACTTCATTTTAGAGGAGTCTTTCTCAAACTCACACAAGCCCCTTTTTGTTAAAGTGGTCTTGACTGTCCATACTCATCCTGGTTAACTTCTACCCATGGTCTTCTTACCCCCACATGTTTTTCCACAAAGTTTGTTTGATGTCTTCTCAATGCCCGAGTGCCCACAAGCATACTCGACATGGGTTACACGTTTCCCACATGTCTGTCTGCGTGATCAAGTCCTTTCCATACTTAGCCAATTTCATGATTGGCTTGGTGCCCTTAGGACCACATGGATGCACCCTACCCCAAGATTCTCCATGCATATGTCTTAGTCGAACGGTTCACCACTCTGTTTGTGTAGGTCACTTATCACATCACAACCACCAATGACCTTCAATGGCTACCTGGTAGAGTGCTTACTATTGGTGGTTGAAAAGGGTCTTACAAGTATCTTTCCAAGGATATTTCACATAACTTAATCACCCTTCATAATTAAGCAATATCCACCATGCAAATATTTTTTGTTATGGGCTAACAATATCCTTAAATAAACAATGTCTTACTGTCACCCAGAAAATATGGGTGATGCATATAATTTTTCATAAATTTAAGGGAGGCTCATTTCAAGAATGTGGTCAATCTATTTGAAGCAATATTTTTCTTCTTTAGACCTTTTTCAAATTATTCTTATTTCATAATGTACCTATGGTACTTTGCAACTTGTTCTATATATAAATTGACTTGAAGGAAATTATGAACAAGCTTGATAGCTTTGATATCCAATAAAATAGTCTTAAATAACGTATTGGATAATTTGGTTCTTAAATAACGTATAGAATAACTTGTTCTATATCATTTTGTTCTTTAAATAAGTGAAAGTTATTTCGAGATTTTGATTTAATTTATTAAGTAATTTTTAAATTATTAACTATATGAAATCCAAAAACACCTAACCTCAAATAGGTTATACCCTCATCCCCGATAAATAATCCATCATATAATTTGTAAATAAGAGAAAAAACCTATCTAATTTTAAAACTAAGAATATATAATGACAACATGTGTTATTCCACGGGGAGGCTCCGATTCCGCATAAGCCCGTCGCAAAGATAAGACAAATTCATAGTGTGCGGGATTTCTTTTAGTTTATTTTCGGCTCTTTTAAATCTTTGAAAACAACACCGTTCCATTTATTTATTTTCTGAAAACAGACTGAATTTTGTGGTAAGTGCAGAGATTTGACCCCCACGCCCTATCACCGTCTCTGTCATCCACTATTCGTGGTTGGATGGATGTACGGCTGTGGCTTGTGGTCCTGCAGACGTGTAAGTATTTAAGAATAGGAAAACAGATATTATAGGTAGAAGGATATAATAAAACAAGTAACATTTTTTTAAACATAAAAAGGACCAATAGTTGTATTCAAAGTATGAAAATTTACAATCCAAATAATCCAATCCAGCCAGGATAACCAATACCAGAAAGACATCTGACCGAGACAATACACAGTCTACCAAAGCGACAGAAACATGACAAGTGAAACGGGATATACCAATCCCCCAGTGGAGAAGCCGAAGACACCTAAACATAAAATAAAAAGCACAGATGAACCGGTCCAGTCAAAAAGTGATCAAAATGTATTAAACGGTCAGCCCCAAAAAGGAGTGAAAATAGAAAACGCCTAATCTAATAAATAATAGATATATCCACATAATAGATATAAAAGATATATCCACATAATAGATATGTTAATCTAATAACATACTTTGTTATTAAGTGTGTGAGAAGGACACACCAACAATGTGAGAAGTATCTTAGTTTAGAGAGGGCAAATAACCTATCACTTTTCATAATACTTTTGTGCATCCTGCAAATTGATCCATGCATGTTGCGAAAAGTCATCTTCTAAGCATTTACATCGAGACTAAAACTTTAGAGCCTTGTTGGTGGCCATTGCCTTGTTTACATTACTCATACCTCATTGCTAGGGTCGCTTGCTTATGCTAAGTATAGTATTATCGTGTCCTGCCATGCAACGAAGAAGCCAAATTGAAGAATATACTAATTCTCGTTGATTTTTCTCTCCAATTTAAAAATAAATATATGAGAATTATAGTATTTATAAAATGTATATAAAGTGTAAAAAATTAAAAAAAACATGGCTATGATTAAGAGTTTGATATATAAACATAAGATAAACAACATGAGAGGTCATACACTTCTTAAAATTGCTTTAAATTCTAACCAAAATTTATTGCGTTTCAAGTGAGGTTGGCATAGAGATGAATTGACGTGGTTAAACCTTTGGAGGTTGACGAAACTGTCACTTTGGAAAATATCGATAACATAAAAAATATTATTGCATCTAAGTTTAAAGAGAAAGTATGGTGTGAGTAGGATTTAAAGGTTAAAAGAAAATTGAGATACTATAAGGAGGTCATTAACCCTAACCTAGAATTTCAAAGTTATCTCCACATCTTAACTAGTTCAAAGAAGAAAATTAATATTGCCAAGATAAGAACAAACTCTCACGAGATCGATAGTGAAATTGGGCATTGGACAACTCCTAAAACTCTGCGAGTTGAAATAATTTGTCATCTTTGCGAGACAATTAGAATTGAGGATGAAAAACACTTTCTCTTATAATGCTTTGCCTACACCCACATCAGATCTCAGTTCTCTGTTACAACACTAACCTTTCTAACCTTCTAACTTCTCAAAACTATGGTAAGTTAGAAACGCTTCTCTTTAAGCTTTTTGAACATAGGAATAAAACTTTAAAGCAAACTAAATAATTCATTTCATTTCTTTTCTCTTAAGGTTCGATAAACCAAATTTAATTTTACAATAACCATTATCATCATCATCATATTGAGTTTAAATTAAAATATAATTATATTAAATAATTTTTTTAGTTTGTAAATATATATTTAAAAATATAGATTAATATATCTATTCATTGATATTTAGTATTATAGATTGTATCGAATTTATTATTAAAATTATGAAACATATATTAATAGTATTAAGAAAATTAAAATGATTAATATTAAGTTGAATATAGTTTAATTTAAATTGTATTAGAAATAAGTTTAAAATGTATAAACAAAAGTTCATAGTTTTGATTACATAATTATTAAATATTTTATACAAAATTAATAAATAAATTAATAATATTTAAAAATTTGATGGATTGGTTAAAAGTATATTTTAATTTTATAGTATATTAATAATTATATAAAACCATTTAAAAAAATAGATACACACTTACATAAGTTAATTCATAAACCATTCATATATATATGTTTTATATTACTGAGATTTTAACATTATCTTTTGTGTACATTAATTTAACTAAAATAAACATTTATTGAATTGAAATTTAAGGATTAATAAATATATTTAAATTATTTATTAATTGTTTATTTTGTTAAAACTAAATAATCAATATTAAAATAAATGATTATTAAGGATTATATTATATAAAATAACATTGTTTTTTATATACTAGAAATAAACATTTATTCAATTGAAATCTGATGATTAAAAAGTTTAATTAAATTATTTATTTTATTAAAACTAAGCAGTTAATATTGAAAAAAATGGTTATCAAGCATTAGATTATATAAAGTTGTATAAGCCATTCATATACATATGGTTTTGATTAGTGAGATTTTAATATTATTTTTATATACATTAATTTAATTAGAAATAAACATTTATTCAATTAAAATTTGAAATTAAAAAAATTTATTTATATTTATTTTATTAAAACCAAGCAATTAATATTGAAATAAATAGTTTTTTTTTTCAACCGAATTGAAATAAATAATTATTAAACATTGAATTATACAAAGTTTTATAAAAAAATCATATACATATGGTTTAGATGAGTAAGATTTTAATAATATTAATATTTTGTTGTGTACATTAATTTGATTAGAAATAAAGATTTATTCAATTGAAATTTCAAGATTAAAAAATTTATTTAAATTATAATTTATTATTTATTTTATTAAAATTAATATTGAAATAAATAATTATTAATAATTAAATTAAATGAAGTTTTATAAATATTAAGAGAAAGATATTTGTGCTTTTAATTAGTGTTTATAAAAATAAAATCAATTTTTATAGGTAAAAATCTGAAACAGTTGTAGCAAAGTAATAAGTTTTGGAAGTTTTTTTACTCAACCATACCATTTTATGCACCTATAGAGATCCAATTTTTTGAGGTGTATTTTTTTTTAATTTTAATTTTCTTTATAGTCCTGAAAAAAAATTATACCTCAAAAAAATTGATCTTTAGGTGTTTGATAGATTTAAGATGGATCTATGTTCGTATTTTTTTTATTAGTCAAAATGGATTTTTTTAGTAACATTTTATTTTACGAGCCCTTATGGATTTTTTAATTACTTTTTATTTTATTTTAATTTTTTTATGAGGTGACATGGATTTTTTCAATTAATTTTTTTTTTGGTATATAAAGCTAACTCTGTGGGTATTAACTTACAAGAAAATGATGTTATTTTAAAATTTATTTATCTAAAGCAAAAAGTTAAAATAGTTATAAAACATGTAATCTAATAAACAATGTATTAGTAACAATATGCTTCTAGATGTGTGGAAGTTTAGAATACAAACATGTATTCTCAAATAAAAAAACCATTTTAAATTATTAAATTTTATAATTATTATTTTTGTTGGAACATTAAAAAACCCACTATGTCATTCTAGACTTAGGATAAAATTAATTAATCATTTATGATTAATTTCCTGAGTTTTGACTAGGTAGAATAGGCCAGTTTTGTCTTTTAGTGGACCACATGTTATCCTCATTCACAAAAACGAATTTGGATAGATTCTGGATAAGATTTCCTTGGGTTATGTCTGATTTTTATTCTATTCCTGAATTAGAAAGACACTATCTAGTTTTAGTTAGCTTTGTCATGCTTTTTCTACTTTTTAGTGGAAAAGATAAAGCTAGTTAATTTGGAATCTTTTGCCACTTGACCAATTCGACCTCCACATCATATCTAACCTTCTAAAGCCATAAATAGATCCTATTTACCTCACTCATGAGCTTCCATACCATACTTTCCAAATTCGTGAGCCTCTAGCACAGTTTTGGAAACTGCTTTTGCCACCTAGGGGTTTTTTTGTCTTTTCTAAGCCTTTTCTTTTTGCTCTTTCCATATTGCTTCAAAGCAATTCGTTTTTCTCCATGGAGGATGTATTATATATTTTTATCATATCAATGAATAAGATACAGAGTGTTTTCCATAATTTATTCTCTCTATTCTTCTTCTCTCATTGTCTAAAATATTCCATGGTGAAATTGTCTTATGAATCTAGTTCCTAGTAATTGAAAATCTCACATGGTATCAGAGCTAGCTTGATTCAAAACAATTTCCAAGAGTGTTTTTTGCAGGTATTACCATCACCAGGAGCGCATCAGTATGGATCAAAATGAAGCCAAAGCTGTGACTCTCACTCCCTTCAATTTCTTTGGCTGGAAGGTGCATATGATCATCCAGCTTTGGAGCAAAGGATTGTATAGAGTCATTATGGGTCTTGAAACTGAGCTAGGAGCTATTGCATTAAAATCCAAATGGTTTAATAGGCTTGATGAAGCTTATGGGTTACTTTGTCTCTCTGTATCTCCAGATCTTCTATTCCATATTGATTCTCCATCAACTCCAAATGAAGTGTGGACAAAGCTAGAGTCTCTCTTTGGAAAACAGGACGAGCTCAGAGGTCATTTGTTGGAGATTGAGCTGATCTCTCTTAGTCCAAGTAATTTCGATTCTATGGAGGACTTTATATCAAAATTCAAGAACCTAGTGCTTCAACTCAAGCAATGTGGTATAGAGAAGAAGGATGAGCAATTAATCCTTACCATTCTGTCAAAACTGAGCTTTGAATACTCAGTATTTGTGTCTACTTTTCATTCTACAAGACTTGCAGTTCCCAAGTGGAGGATGCCAACCTTGGATGCATTCATTGATTCGCTCACTCAAGAAAAGGACAAGCTGGTCCAAATGAGGGATCAATCACCCTCCAAAGACTTTGCACTTGTTGCTCATAGAGCAAAGAGTTTCAAGAATGAAAAATCCAAACAGAAGATATTGTCATATGAAGAGGATTCTGATGGGGATTCAAAATCCAAGAAGATGAAGAAGGAGAAGCCCAAGTGTTCTTATTGCTGCAAAGGCACTCATCCTGAGAAATCTTGCTTCAAGAAGAAATTGGACATCATGGCCAAGATGCTTGAAGAGCATAACATAGATGTTCCTGACTTTGCAAAGAAAGAACAAGGCAAGCTTGTTGTAGAACAAGAAGTATGTCTCCAAGCCTCTCCCAAAGGTAATAATGTTTATGCTTTGAGTGCTAGAGTGAAATATTAATCTGATGTCTCTGATATTTATTCACATTTTGATATATCAAAATCAGAAACCTCCACCTCTTCCTTGGAACAATCTTCAGTCAGTTCATCCAAGTCTACTCTCAAAACTAGTCATTTTTTACTAGCTTCTGACTTGTCCTTTGAAAGGTCTTTCCACCATCATTCAAATATTTTAGATTCTGATTTAGAAGATGATTTACAGTCTGATATACAGGTCATTACATATCCCACATCATATTCCCAACCTTTGGATTCACAAAAGACCCTACAAACCCCAAGTTCTCCAGTTAAGAAACTACACAATTCTATGTTTTCCTACACTGTGTCACTTGCCTCTGTTGCACTTTTGTCTTGCATATCTTTCATTGGTTGGATAGCCATTGTTTTGGAATTATTTGGACTGATATTCCACACATCTGGACCTGACCCCATCACTCATGGTTCAAAATTCAAGTCCTCACACTCTCCAGGCTTGCTTAGTTGTCCGGGTGATCTAGTTTCTCAAACTTTTTCTACTGAAATTGTGTTCGATCATGGAGACTCTACATCTTTATTGGTTGCTGCTCCATATGAATTACATTCTGATATTTCAGAGCTGCATGATCTCATTTTAAATATTAGAAAGGTTCGACATCAGTTTGAAAAGAAAGTACAAGAACTAGTACACCATATTGCAGCTACAAAAGAAATTGATCCTGTTGAGTTCATTGTTTCTCCTTGGGAAGGAGTATGCATGGATCTTCTTTCCATCATTGATTATGTTTTCAGATCTGATTATGTATGTTACAACAGCAAAAAAAATTCATTTGATGCTTCTCCATCATCAGAAGATGAGATTCATAGAGCTTCAACACATGGTTCTTGCCTACACAACATTGATGCACTGATGCATGATCATGACATCCACAATCTCTTCATCAAGTTAGTTACTCAGAAGCAACCCATTCAACTCATTCAAATGAGCAACATGACAGTATGAAGACATCAAGCATGTCCATTTTTTAGGGAGGGTTTTGTTCCCATGAGGTTTTCCCTGTTTCCTTGGTTTACATGGACTAATTATTTTTGTATTGGGGTGACCATAAGCCTTGTTGCTTGGGCCCTATATTTTTGATATTTTTTTGATTCCCATCACATAAAGTCGGGTTTAAGGGGGGGTGTTGGAACATTAAAAAACCCACTATGTCATTCTAGACTTAGGATAAAATTAATTAATCATTTATGATTAATTTATTGAGTTTTGACTAGGAAGAATCGGCCAGTTTTGTCTTTTAGTGGACCACATGCTATCCTCATTCACAAAAACGAATTTGGATAGATTCTGGATAAGATTTCCTTGGATTATGTCTGATTTTTATTCTATTCCTGAATTAGAAAGACACTATCCAGTTTTAGTTAACTTTGTCCTGCTTTTTCTACTTTTTAGTAGAAAAGATAAAGCTAGTTAACTTGGAATCTTTTGCCACTTGACCAATTCGACCTCCACATCATATCTAAAATTCTAAAGCCATCAATATATCCTGTTTACCTCACTCATGAGCTGCCATACCATACTTACCAAATTCGTGAGCCTCTAGCATAGTTTTGGAAACTGCTTTTGCCACCTAGGGTTTTTTTTTGTCTTTTCTAAGCCTTTTCTTTTTGTTCTTTCCATATTGCTTCAAAGCAATTCGTTTTTCTCCATGGAGGATGTATTATATATTTTTATCATATCAATGAATAAGATACATAGTGTTTTCCATAATTTATTCTCTCTATTATTCTTCTCTCATTGTCTAAAATATTCCATGGTGAAATTGTCTTATGAATCTAGTTCCTAGTAATTGAAAATCTCACAATTTTTAATATATATTCATTTTCAACTTTTTTCTACCCCTAAAGATGGATGGAGTATCTACCCGAAACATTCAATATTCTAAACTTCCACACAACTCAATCACCATGCATTCTCATATAAAAATCCTTTTAAAATATTTTATATTTAATTTTAAATTATTAAATTTTATAATTATTTTTAATATATATTCATTTTTATTATAAAGATTCAATATCTTAAACAAATTATAAATTCAAAATACCACCATATAATCATATATTTAGTTTTAGTATATATATATATATGAATTCTTAAATTTATAGAACAAAAATTATTAAATAAAAATTTAATAGTTATTAATTTATTAGAAAAATAAATTTTGTAACCCTAACTTTTTTTCGTTAAATATCTACATTTAATATATACAATATGCATAATTATCATAATTCCCATTATATTTACATAACTAAATGTGTTAAGGACATCAATTCATATTAATAAATGTAATCTTCCCTTTCCATGCTAGTAAGGGATGTCACAACTACGAATCACCGCAACAAAATCAAAACTCGCATCTGCCAAGATTAAAAGGACAATAATTCTCATTAATGAAAGTTATAGAGTTAAATCAATCTCTCGTTGGTCATCCACGAATTTCGAAACATAATAATTCTTATAAATGAATGTTAATAAAGTTACATCGAGGAAATGAATCTCTATGAAGAATGGGAAACCCTCCCATGGCGAAACCCAGCGAAACCTCGGTGCGAAACCCTCTCCAAAACAAGTTATTTAAACACAAGTGCTATCTTTGCCAAGGAATGTACTATGCCGTTGGGCAATTTTAACCTCTACATGCACACTTTCCATATGTCGTTTCCGTTTCTTCTGGAAGGTCTATCTTTTTCTTGTCCCGGGGTGTTGGTGGATGTTGTACCCTCGAATAACTTGAATGGTTGAAGTTATGGCTAGCAGACATGATTATTCTATTTATGAGCTAGAATAAAGAGTTCTTGGAATGGGTGGCGATGGGGAATGATTCTATTCCGGGGGACTCCACCTTTGGGAAAAACATGTGTCCAATTCCAGGCTCTCCGAACCTGGAATCCCATTGCCGAGGTGTTTCAATGTTAATTTTTGGTGCGGATGCTACCTGGCTAGTCAAAACCGCTCACCAGGGTCTCCAACCTCTAGGGTTTAGGCATCCAGTGGCGACTAAACAACTATTCCCCCCGAGACACCTGGATATCTCTGAAACTCCATCTCACACCATCCCCAAGGGGTTGACCCATGTCTCAGGGAAAAATTCTCCTAATGGTTTTCATGTTGTTCCTCTATCCTTGACTGTTACTCCTTCTCTAGAAAAGGGTGGTGGAAAGAGATGTTTTGGTATGAAGGCACATGCTAAGAGGTCTTTACGAGTGTATAAATCCGTTGGTGAACCTATTCACTTGACAGTGGGGAAGGATGTGAAAATGGAGCTGGTGGCCACCTTATCGGTGTGGTTTCTCATCGGCAGGCTTGAGTACACCACATTCAACCGTAAGGGTTTTGTAGACTGGATGCGGACTAACTGGAAACTGGTCATTAATTATTTCCTTAAGCTTAATATTATGGTTAATGGCTAGTTTTGTTTCCATTTCCTTTCAGTGGAATCGCTAGAAAATATTTTGGCTCGTCCATTGGTTATTGGTAATGGGTCCCTGGTTCTTAGCAAGTGGCATGGATCCTTTAATCCCTTAAAACAGCCAGTGACCCTTAAGCACTTGTCACTATGTGGACCCGGGTTTTCCCTTACAACTCTGGTCTCATTCCATTCTTGAAGACCTTGCAAACAAGGTTGGTTGTCTCATCTACATGGAGTCGGACATGCTCTATGGGGTGGATAAAGGGATGGCCTCTTTTTTGGTTGAGATTGATGTTTCTAGGGGCCTTCCAGTGGAAGTGGTTATAGATGTGGGAGATGAAATTTTTAGCCAACGTATGGACTACAAAGATATTCCCTTTAGATGTTTCGATTGTAGGGAAATTGATCACTTAAAATATCACTGTCCCTTCCTTAGACCACATGCAGTTGGTATATTGACTTCTTTTGGTAAGGGTTCCAGCTTGAAACTTCCCATTTTTCCTTTGGAGAGGTTTGTTTCTTTGGAACGAACTACTTCACTTGAAAGGCTCGAAGGTCATCTCCCAAGGTCCCCGTGGTTCCATCTACTTCAACATTTTCCAGTATTATTGGTAAGCAAGTGATCTTTTTCCTACATTGGGGTTTCAAGATTTTACTTCGGTTGAAATTGAAGCCATTAAATCTTATGTTTCTCAAGTTAATGCTCATCCAATGCCTATAAACCGTGAGGCCTTTTTATTTTCCCCTTCTGTTGAGCATGATATTGGTTGTGTCGATTATGTTAGTCCTGGGGAAGGTGTTGAGGTTGGGAGAGCTAGAATCGGGTTTGTGGGGACTGAGAACCTTTCACCTTCTCCTACTATGTCTCCCGCGATGGATGGAAATTGTGATGTTTCTCCTATCCCCAAATCACATGCTGAGTTGGACCGGGAAGGTCTTCTTCTTCAAAATATGGACATGTTGAATGACTATTCATCTACACCACATATGCCTTTCCCTTATTTTTTGGAGCTTGATTTATCCCCCCTTACTAACTACTCTAAAATTTCAGGGTCTATTGGTATGGACCCTTTACTTGTGTTTTCCAACAAGTCCACAAAGTCGGGGGTTTTACCCATGAACTCTATGCGGTTCCAAAAAATTACTTTACAGAAGAAGAAGTCTAGTAAACAATGGGTGCCCATTGAATCATCCAGGAATGGGGGGAATTCTGAGACTCCTTGTATTCTGCTCTCCACTCGCTTGAAAGTGGCGGCTCAACATTCTCCTTCCTCTCTTGTTTTTTTTGCCCCTTAGAGAATCGTAGGCCGAGAACTTGGTTCCTTAATGTTTCTTATCCCCTTTAATGTCAGGGGGCTAGGGGGGCCTCGAAATAAAATTCCTTCAAATGCTTATTCAGAGTTCATAAACTAGACTTGGTGCGGGTCCAAGAGATGGTGTGCGAGGTTGACAAGGCCATTAAGATATTTCTTTGTTTTTTCCAAGGATGGGAAACTTGTGCCACCGGTGCAGAGGGATTATTTGGTGGGTTATTGGTGGCTTGGAATCCGAAGGTGGCTGATCTCCTAGCCTTTTCTACTATTGTAGGGATTTTTTTGTAGGGAAGGACTAGAGGAATGGATGCCCCAGTTCACATTATTAATTGTTATAGGCCATATTCCAACTGGCTTGTTTTTTGGGAGGCTGTTGAGAGGGGCATATTCCTGGATGAACATAATTTGCTTATTGGAGGCAATTTAAACTTCACACTAGATCATGGTGAGGTTTGGGGCTCTAACTTGAAGGTGGATCCATTATTAGAATATTTTGGTCAACTTATTCAAAGGAAACATTTGGTTCAAACGTTTCCCCCTTTTCGATTGTACCTACTTGGAAGAATGGTAGGGTTAGGGTGGCATTAGTGGCTAAAAGTTTAGACCATTTTTTTATATCTGAAGTCTTGGCAGGTTTATGTCCTTGGTTCTGCTCTTGGTTTATTTGTTCGGGGATCTTGGAGCACTGCCCAGTTGTGATTCAATTGGAGCTGTACCTTCTTCAGAAGTCAGTTCCTTTTAAATTCAACCATGTATGGTTGGAGGATGGAGAATTCAGTAATTTAATTAAACATACATGGTAGTCTTATACATTTTCTTTTGGTGAATCGGCGATGTATGTTATGTGTAAGAAGTTCTCTAGAATTCGGTGGGAGGTCATTTTTTGGGAACGCAATGAAAAGGATTGCTTGAGACAGGATCTCATCTCAATTGAACATATGATATTTGATTTCTTCTAGGACTTGACGTCTAGGCCGATTTCGGCGAATGATAAGGCTTATATTTATGCCATGGAGGATAAAAAATCCAAGATTCTTTCCATTGAAGCTGAATCCTAGCGATTGAAGAGCAGAGCTACTTGGCTCTGATTTGGGGACTACAACTCAAGTTTATTTCACAAATATGAAAATCACCATCTAAATATTAATGCCTTATGAGATCTTAAAGGATCAGATGGAATTGTTCTTATTTCTCAAAGGGACCAAGAGCGATAGGAGGTTTCACATTTCAAAAACCTTTTCTCTAGTCCAGTGACCGCTCCAATCGACTCACAGTTGGAAGTGATTATGCACTACCCTAGATTCTTTTCAGCAGAGGAAGGGGCTCAAGTGGGGTGCCCTATTACTCTTTTCGAGATTGAGAAGATTATGTGGAAGTTTTCCAAGGAGAAGAGTACAAGCCCCGATGGTTGGATGGTGGAATTCTTCCTCTACTATTTTGACATTTTTGGTCAGGACATTCTGAATGTCATTGGGGAATCACGAAAAAAAAGGTATGTTTCAGGTGAATTGAACTCAACCCATTCCCACGAGCTGCAAGCCCGACTCTTTTCAGGACTTTCGTCCAATTTCTTTGTGCAATATGATTCCCAAATTTATCTCCAAAATCATCACAAGACGGATTAAATTGTTCCTCTCTAAATGTATGTCTTCTCAACAATTTGGTTTTCTTTCCAATAGACAAATCATGGACGCTATTGGGGTTGCTCGAGAAATATTCCACACTATCAAGATAAAAAAGATGCAGACCATCATTTTGAAGCTAGATCTGATTAAAGCGTATGAAAAAGTAAACTACTTGTTTTTGAGGTTGATTATGTTGCAAGCGGGTCTCCCACTGGAGGTTACAGAATGGATAATGACTTGTATCACTTCTGCAATATTTGTTGTGTTGGTTGTTGGCTGCTTTACTGGGCAGACCCGGGTTTTAATGAAGCGCAGCAACAAAACCCCTTGGCGCACTGGCCCTCTCGGCAACGAGCTGCGCGGCAGCTCGAGGTCTCACCCGAAGTGGCTATGGGGGGGTTAAGGAATCAGCTTTCCTTAACCATGGTGACGCTGAGATTGTTCTATATTTCTCCTTCTTCCCCTTATATCGGCGGTCGGACTTTCCCGCAGGCCTCGCGACACCACTGCGCGGATGCCTTCCTTCCTGCAGACCCACTGCGCAGTCTCGTCCTTCGGGCGCGGAAGGCGCCTATTCCTTGTGTCGATGCGCTAAAATACCTTCTCGCCCTGCGCACTCATCGCAGTCACGCGGAGCTCGGTCGCTGCAGGGACAGCGTTCCACCCCTCCTTCTATACTTGGCGATTATAACAATAAAGGAGTATAGCAATAAAGGACCTTCCTATACTCACTTAAACAGTCGCAAAGATGATGCAAGAGATGTACACACAGGTAATGATCTTAAACAGTTATTATTCACGCAAACATTATAACAAGAAGATATATGTGAAGCTCATCTCCTCGAGGAAAACCACGTCCACGGGAGTGTTATATTAACCAGAAAATGATAGAGTTATACAATATGCTGCGCACACAGCTGCAGCCTTAGATCTTTCCAGGAAACTCCACGCACACAGCTGGGAGCCCTTCTCTCAAACTAGTCTCCTCTCTATGGAGATTACAAAGGCACAGACGTCGACTCAGACTGTCTGGCAACTCAGGGATTAGCTCCTCGGCTATCCGATTTCCTCTCTAGTTCTACACACTGGGTAGGAAATACAGTGAAGGATAATCAACACAGGATCTATCCTTTAGACTGGCTATCTAACAGTTTCTCTAACTCTCTAACTCTCCAACCCCTCTACCCATTACAATTATTCATATATATAGGTGGCCATGACGGTCACACCTTTACAAAACTATGGGCCTTTCCCAACAGTGATTCCCAAAAACCCTAACCACGCACATGGCTAGGTGTACTGTAGGCGCCGCTTGCAGTCACGTCGCCGCTTCCTGCAGGCTCCATGAATTCCGGCGCAGATTGTGGGTATGGGCGATCGTCCTTCGCCTTCAATGCTCTGGTCCGTTGCTCCTCCTTGATCCGAGCAACCATAACTTCTGTACTGAGCCTTTAAATGAGGGTAGCTGAGCCCTCTACTCCATCGCCTTATTTATTATGGTAGCTGAGCCACCTTCATTCTTCGATGACGTGCGCGCGAGCTCCGCAATTTCCGGTCCGTGATCTGCGCTGAGATCATCCATCTGGCACCGTACTGCGCACCGTCTCCTTCTTACCCAAAACTTAGTGCTTGTCCCAAAATTAGCACTTTCCTTCCATACTCGTGCTTTTTCCAAAAATTCGCAGCTTTTACTATAGCTGCGACCTTGGCCCCAACAGGCCCCCAACACTCACTTGTGGCTCGCCCTCGAGCCACTCGCACTAGCGCGTGGTCGTTTGATTTGCGCATCTGCTTTTGCTTGAATCTCCGCGAATGTTTTCTGCCACTTCGCAATAGCGGAGTCCAATTCCTCAATACACTGATCAGCTGTTTGCACTGTTTCTGCGGTCGCTTCGCCTTTAGTGAGTGTATCAATGATCTCCTGAGACTCGGCAATCTCTTTGATTTTTGTCTCAACCTGGCCAACGATTTCAGCATACTCATCCATGAATGGCTGAATGCTGTTGGTGAGCTTCTCATCTTCAGTTCTGAGCTTGTGCAGTTGCTGCTGCATTTTGCGCACTTCGCCCATTTTCTTCATTTTTGGTAGGCCTGTTAGGGCCTTAGCTTCTTCATTGAGAACAGTGAGAGACTGTTCTGCAGCGTGCACCTGTTCTGACAGTCCCACTTTAAAAGGGAGGTTCACAAGCTCTGACCAAGCTTCCATAGCCTGGTCCATCAGGTTCTTGGCTTCCTGTACTCGATCTTTCATCTGTGTGGAAGCTCTGCTCAATGCTTCAAATTGTACCTGCGCATCATCCGTAAGATGCGCAGCAACGCGAGCTTCTAGCTCAGCAATCTGGGTTCTATGGCCTTCTGCCATAGCAACTATTTCTTGCTCCAGGGTTTTCGCCCTTTCGCCAATAATTTGAACTTTTGCAACCAGAGGGAGGTCTGGTTGAATCTCGCAAGCCGGCAGTTCCTGGGCAATCTCTTCTATTGCGTTTCTGATGCCGGTGTCTTGCGCCTCATAGAGTGCAAGCTGCGCAGAGATATTCTTATTACTTTCTTTCAGCTCTATCTCCTGCGATTGCAGTCGTTGGTTTGCCTGGAAAGTAGAGAGCTCTCTAGCTCTCAACTCAAGAGAAACTTTCTCCTGTACAAGCTGTAGAGTCTCTATAGGAATTATAGACAAATTAATTTCTACAGGTCCAACTGTGCTTACCTGTAGTTCAGCTAGAGGATCTGGAAGTGTCATGCTGGTAGGCGCAATATGCACGACAGTGTGCCTTTCTGTGAGTTCTTCAACTCGCTTATCACTTGGAATTTCTTGTGGCGCCTGCGAAGTAGATGCTGGCGCATGGGTCTGCGCAATCCTTCCTGCGAGACCTTTCAATTCTACAAACTGTAAGTCTAGAGCACTTCGGATGTGAGCATGCGTGTTCCTCATCTCACGAAATTGCTCTTTCAAGTATTTGTCGATCTCCGAGGGAATGGCCTCAGTGGGATGCGACACTTTCTGCTTCTTGGTGGCTGGTTCTGTTGAGCCTTCATCGCTTCTTTGCTCAGGGGCTTCCTTGCCCTTATCCTTCTCTTTCGCAGCGGCGGGTGGCATCGCAGATGCGATGTCGGCTGCTGCTCTCCATTCGTCCGACCACGACTTAATGGTTTCTTCGACATCTTCTGTGGTCATCCTGTAAAGACCTAGCGCCCAATCACCTGGAATGTCGCAAGGGCGAAGGTAAAGTTGATGGATGTCGGCAGTAAAAGCCAACTTCCCTTCATACAATGTGGCTGTCTCCTGGCTCAGCCTTGGCATATCTTGTATGGTATCTCGGAGGAGATAGTAGTACTCACAAAAGACAGCGCGATTCATCTTGCGCTTCGCGGGATTAGGGGAATCCCAGAGGTTGATGTAGCGCATGCCGGCAACCTCTCCTGCGCGGCGCGGAAGGAACTGAGTATTCGGGGGCTCCTTCCACCCGACGAGAGCGCATAAAATTAGAAGCCACGAAAAATGGAATGATTGGGCTGCATTGTCCTGCACATTCAGGCAATCAGCCAAAAAAGAATTCAGCAGGAAGAGAGACCAGTTGTACTGTTCTCCCTCCGCAGCTGCGATAGCGAGCTCCACGACAGCTCCAGTAACTTCTTTTGGTCGGCACTTGGTGAGAAGTCTGCCTGCAAGCAGACTTCCTGTGAAGCGAAGTGCCTCATCTTCTACTGTCGTGAGGTCATAAGCCCGACCTCCTCTTGTCAAGTTATATTTCTGGACCAGCTTTGCAGCCAATTTTCGGTCCTTTTCCTTTCCCACAAAATGGATATTGGGATCCTTACCAACCTTAGATAGACCGGTGATACGGTGTATCAAATCAACATTTAGATCAATTGGCCTCCCGAGCCAAAGGTAACCTCCATGAACGCAGGATAGCAGTGTTTTAACGACTGCGTTCACTTCATTGCTATGCCCAAAGTGCAGTAGCTTCAACAAATTCAAGAGTCCAGGGCGCTCAAGATTTGCTGCAAATCCCTTCGGGATAAACTCGTCAACTTTTCTGGTGGGATTATGGACGATATCCAGATATCGGTCCAACTGGAACTGAGGATATGTCTTATAGTCTCCAAGGTTAAAATCAGAGAATTTAACCAATGGAATGTTTCCCAATAGTTGGCCTTCTACCCGCACACTAGCCGGTAGTGGCAGTAGCGGAATTGGATACTTTGCATTCTTCAGAATCTGCACATCCGGCGCATCATCTGGACGCGGCGGAATATAGTTCACCATAGACGCGAGCGGCTCTGGAACAGGTTCCTCCGGCTGCTGCTGAGATGCTCTTGTGCCTGGAGATGTTCTGGGATCAGTAGCACCAGGGTGTACGTAGGTCGAAGGCGTCACCGAAGTGGCCATGCCGAAATCTAAGCCTCGGCGTAGAAATTGACGAACAACTTCTTCAGTCGATAAATTCTCCGTCGTGAACCAATGTAAATAACAAAACTCTGGATAGCAAATGGCGGACCTGCGTAGGGTATGGATGCTGAAAACAAGGGAAAATACTCTGCACACTCGGCTCTGAAAACAATAATTTAGATCTTCAAACACAACTATGCAACTCGAGACAGTAACCCGAAAATGATACAAGTGTGAGGTATTTATAGCCAGCGGGGATAGTAAATGCGACCAAGTGGGGTAACGTAGCTATAGGCGGCTACAGATGAGTTGACGACACGCTATCCTCCTTGCCATAGCGGTGCATTTAGTGTGATTGACGGGTTCTGACAGCCTTCCGGGAGAAGCTAATGCTTTCGGCGCCTGAGTTAAATGCAAATCTTTCGGAGATTAAGCCGAATCCGTCAGAACGGCTAGACTTAAATAGCGGCCTTATCCTTCATTTATTCAAACGCGGCTACATAACTGCTGTAATTCAAAATTTCCGGCGGGTCATTTCAACTTAGGAAACTGTGCTTCTATGGGTCCACAACAGAACTTTTTCAAGCGGTAATTTATCAAAGGGAACTCCGCAAGAGCGATAGTTCGACGGTCCAAAAACAAAACTTCGCCAGAGCGCACCGATAAGCTCTCTTCAAGCAATTTTTATTCAGGATGCGCAGATATTTCAAGGAACTGCGCAGGAAGCTGGAAACTGAGGGTGTGTCGCAGCTTCCGTGTAGACTGAATGCGATGTCTCTTTCAACTACACCGGACATCTGCACTCTTGAGCAATATATTATGTCGACAGGGCGGAGTGGCCGTCGCAATAAAGCTTAAGCCGACTCCCGTTTATCATTGTAGGTAGTAATTCTCCATCCAGCTTCGCAAGCTGAACTGCGCCTCCGTCTGTTATTTTTATTACCTGAAAAGGGCCTAACCAATGCACGCGAAACTTGCCTGGAAATTTGATGAATTTACTATCATAAAGGAGTACCAAGTCTCCTTCTTCAAAGTGCTTATGCTTAATGTGCCTGTCGTGCCAAGCTTTCTGTCTTGCCTTCTGTACCTGTTGCTGAAATCCGGCCAAAAGTCTGTCTTCTTCTAAGGAAAGCAGTTGCGAAAGTCTTTCATTCATAGTATCAGGATCTGCCATTTCTGTAATTTGCGCAATTCGGAGACTGGGAACAATGTATTCCATGGGCATAACTGCTTCTTGTCCATACACCAAGCTGAAAGGTGTGTGACCTGTTAGTTTCTTGCAAGTGGTTCTGTAAGCCCATAATACAGCTGTGACTCTAAGGTCCCAATCATCTCTTTGTTGATTACAGATTTTCGTCAGGGCATTCTCAAGAATCTTATTGAATGCTTCCACCATACCATTAGCTTGAGGATGGTAGGGTGTACTCTTATGGTGATTAATTTGAAATTCTTCAGTAAGGGCCTCTATAGTCTCATTGAGGAATTGTGTACCTTGATCACTCATGAGGATCACTGGGCATCCAAACCTAGTGATAATGTTCTCGAAAATGAACTGCGCGGCAGTAGCAGCGTCGCAGTTCTTAACTGGCTTCGCCTCAGCCCATCTGGTGAGGTATTCAGTAGCTGTAATGATATATCTTGCGCCAGTTCTTTTTCCTGGTGGGTTAATAGGTCCTACAAAGTCAATGGCCCATTTATCAAAAGCACGCAGTGTGATCTGGGGTCTTAGCGGCATTTCATCTCTCCTTGAGGGTTTTCCTGTGCGCTGGCACACATCGCAACATTTACAGAATTCCTTAGTGTCCTTGTGCAATGTCGGCCACCAAAGACCTGCGGCTAATATCTTTTGCGCAGTCGGCTTTCCTGCGAAATGGCCTCCTGCGGTACCTGAATGCACTTCTGCGATGATAGAGCTCTTTTCATGTGGTAAGATACATCTGCGCAAAATTTCGTCAGGGCCCAACTTATAAAGCTGGCCTGCTATCAAAGTGAAGTCTGCGGCTCTAACAACAAGTTGCTTTTTCTGCTGGATTGTAAACTCAGCCGGCGCTTGTCCGGTAGTGAGAAACTCAAGAATATCAGAATAATATTCGTCTGCTGCTTGGATAGAAAACAACTGTGCGTCAGGCAGATTGTCCTCCAGACTCGTAGGTTCCTCTCCTGACTCTATTCTGGATAGATGGTCAGGCCCTGCATTCAGTCTGCCTGGCTTTACAATAACCTCAAAATCATACTCTTGAAAGAGCAGTAGCCATCTGCAAATTCTTCCTCCTAAAACTGGTTTATTGACCAAATATTTCAAAGCAGAATGGTCAGTATACATTTTAAAGTGAGCTCCTAACAGGTAGTGTCTGAATTTCTGTAGGTCATACACCATAGCTAATCCTTCCCTTTCTGTAGTGGTGTAATTCTTCTCAGCTGTAGATAGCTTTCTGCTGGAGTAAGCAATTGGGTGGTCAATACTTCCTTCTCCAGACTGTGTAAGCACGATTCCTAGTGCTATGGAAGAAGCATCAACATGAACATGAAAAGGTTTTCTCCAGTCCGGGAAAACTAGAATAGGCGCTGTGATCATCTTTTCTTTAAGTGTGTCCAAGCTCTGTTGGCATTCTTCTGTCCAGTGGAACTTTGAATCCTTCTTCAGCAATCTTTCCATAGGTGCTGTGATCCTTGCATATCCTTTGATGAATTTTCTGTAGTATCCTGTATGTCCCAATGTAGTGCGCAATTGCTTAACTGAGTTGGGCGCCGGTAAATTAGCAATGATGGAAACCTTCGCAGGATCCATCAGAAGTCCTTGTCTGCATACAATATGTCCCAACAAAATACCAAAGGGCGCACAAAATATACATTTTTTCAAGTTAAGGGAAATCTGATGCTGTCTACATTTTTCTAGCATCATGCGCAGATTCGCAATATGGTTCTTTAGTAAACCAAATACAGTCCAGTCATCAAAATAGACTTCTAAAAACTTGTGGATAAATTCTTTAAAAACAGCAACAACAACTCTAGAGAAGATAGCAGGTGCGTTTTTAAGACCAAAGGGCATTACCGTATACTGGAATGAGCCCCATTCAGTTGCAAAAGTAGTCTTGTGGCGGTCGTCCGGATGGATTCTAATCTGATGATATCCCGAGAAACCATCAGTGAAGGAGTAAGCCTCTTGTCCTCCAACATTATCAAGTACTTCATCTGTGAAAGGAGTGGGAAATGGATCGTGCGCTGATGCATCATTGAGTTTGCGCAAGTCGACGCAAATTCTTATTTCACCTTTCGTTTTCTTTTCTTGGACCACCATAGGACTAATCCAATCGCTTTCCTCTACTGGCTCAATAATACCTGCTGCAAGCATCTTATCAATTTCTTCTTTGACTTTTTCTTTGTAGCGCGGGTTCAACCTGTATGGGCGCTGCTTTACTGGCTTGGCATCTGGTTTCAGAGGTATGCGCATCACTCCTAAGTCTCCTAGGATGCCTTTCATTTCTGTGAACTTGGTAGGAAAGATATCCTGGTAGTCACGTAATAAATCTGAAACATGCGCAACAGTTTCATCATCCCAATAATCTCCTATAGAAGCAAACTTTGGGTCAGCTTCTGTGCCAATGTTAACTTTCTTGAGCTTGACGTGTTCTGTGATGGCAGGGATATCAAGCTCAGGACCTTCAATATTGCGCGTCCCTTCTGATTCTGGGATATTGATGTTGCGAGGATCGTCCTCCTCATCTTCAGCGGTGAAGTTATAACATTCCAGGGCATGTTCTATCTGGACAGCCCAATCTGGTTGGGAATACTCTGTTACTGGATAGTGTTCAAATACCTTCTTTCTAATACACTTCAAAGCCTGATCAATGCTTGGATGTTCTGACTCAAAGCTGAAGGTAAGTTGAAAGCTTTCTATCATAAGAGCCCAAGTAAGAGTGCCTCTGCGCAATTCTGTTTCAGTATACCAATTCCTTGGAATTGTATCCAATGTGTGGATGAATTGGTGAACCCATTCATCTTCCGGAATATCTGACCATTGCTGAATACATGTTTCAATGTGTGACCTGGGGTCACTCTGTCCTTCATATTTGCGTAGCGCTTCGGCTGTGGTGTCCTGAAATCTACGCAGTATCAATCTGCGACAGTCTTTCCATGTATGAATATTCTCCTTGTGCGCAATCCACCATCTTGCGGGTGTAGCGCGCAATGCTACATCCAGTGCCTGTATGCGCTGCGGTTCTGGAAGCTTTTGTTCATATTCCTGTATGAATTTAGTTACTTCGGTTAGACCATCAAAAGTTGGAGTGTCAGTAAATTCTGTGCCAATCCATCGAATGGATTTAGTTATCATGGCGCAACGTCTTGCAGAAACCTCATGTAGACGATTCTGCCAGTTTTCCAATCCTGCATCTGAATCTGATGTGCACGAGCTATCACATCGCCAGCTGATATGGCCGTCTGCTGTGGGGTTGACATAGTCACTGTGGTTAGTGGTCATCTGGTACAAACTTTCCATGTGGCGCGCTTCCTCTTCTGCGCGAATGGGTTCTATATATCTTGGTCCTTGAATAGGATCAAGAGGTGCGATGACCCTGATCTGGTCATCCTCAAAGGTCATCTGTCTTTTCTTCAGGTTAATGACAGCCAAATTATCAAATGCCCAGTCTATTCCTAACAGCGCTGGGTATGGTCTACTATCATCCATAATTTTGATTACTTCAAAATCTGCAGAGCTTCTTACTCCTTCAATATCAATAGGTACATTGGGTAATCTGCCCAATGGAGAGACTCGTTGCTGATTTGCGAGTCTTAGCTGGATAGGGGATCTTGTAAGCTGAGGGCTTCCCATCTGTTCCCATGTCTGCATAGTGAGAACATTGGCTTCGGAGCCCAAATCTAACATGACTTCATCCATTTCAAATGCTCCAATCTACGCTGTGAGCCTCATCTCTTTTCCAGTTCTAATGTGACTCCTGATCTGGTGAACAGCACACTGCGGTGTTTTCGTCGAAGCAGAGTGTTGGCACTGATCCAACAGGTGTTGGAGTTCTAGAGTTGCTTTTTCATTGCGCAACAGTTCTAAACATTGTCGCAGGAATGCATGAACACTGCCTCGTGCATGCTCCTCATCATCATGACCATCATCATTAGGCCTTCCAGCTGTAGTGGCCTGTTCTTGTACCAGGTTGTCTTGTCTTAGCACTTGCGATCTACTAATGTTCTGCGGAATTGCGGCAGAACTTGAAGCTCTCGGATCTGAGAAATACTCTTGAGCTTGCTTAAATGCTTCTTTTTGCTTCTGCAGGTTAAGTGGGGCTGGTTTAATGTTAGCGCGGCGCACCCATTGCGTCGCTTGCTTTCCCGTTCCCATCTCTTGCGCACCAGTGGTTGCTCCACTGCGTGTCACTATATTAACTGTAGGGTCTGGTTCTCTTTTTTCTGCTCCAATCAACTGGATATTCTGATTGACCTGTGGTGTCTTTGCTTGCATCTTAGCCTGTAACTGAGGGCATTCTTCAATGATATGGTCAGAACATTTACAATACCTGCAGAGGGTTGTAGGATTTTGGCAATCCCTAGCAAAATGACCTTGTGTTCCGCAATTATAACAAGTGATCTGTCCTCTTCCGCGACCAACATTTGTTGTGCGTCCGCGTCCTCTGTAATTTGCTGCTCGGGCGTCCCGAGTTTGGTCATAAGGTGGACCTGCTGTGGGTCCTTGTGTCTCTGCTTGTACCCTATAAACATCATGCTTTCTTTCTATCATAAGATCATATGCTCTACAATTGTTCTCATCATGACCTACTGATTTACAGAAATTACAATATAGATTCTTTGGGGTTTGCACATATTTCTGGAGTAAGTGACATTCTTGTGGTCTATGACCTCTAGTTCTATAGATTTCACACCAAGGCCCTTGTGCCTGTGGTAAAGGATTAGGTGCTCCAGTTGCAATATAGTCTATGAAAACAGGACAATGGTCCTTTGAATGACCTTGGGCTTTACATTTTGTACACCAAATTTCTTCCTTAATCTCCTTGCCTTTCTTAATATCATGCACTTGCAAGGTTAAGTTTGCTAATTGGTTCTGTAAATGCGCAACATCGTTGCTTGTTCCTGCAATTGGCGAAGCTTCTAGTTTCATAGCCATCTCTAGAGCTTGTTCCTGAGTATTGAGATTCTGTTGCATAAGAGGAAGTCTAATGTGTGGGAGCAGCGCAGCAATGAACCATTCTTTATGTTGCTGTGGTGCAAACTCGAAGCTTACTTGATCTATCAAGGCTTTGAACTTCTGGTCAAAGTCCCATACTGATTCTGTAGGTAACTGTTTGATGTCTTTGAGCTCTGTTATACACTGTGATTCTGATTTAGGTTTCTTAAATTCCCGAATCATAGCATTTCTTACCTCAGTAAGCGTCCTATTCTGTGCTGCTGAGTATTTCATGAACCAAGTCAAGGCTCTTTCTCTTAGTGTGGTTGCTAACTGAACCAGTTTAACAGCATCGTCATTAATTTGCTTAATTGTCCAAATGGCTTCACATAAGAACCAGTGCTGCTCAGGGTCTTCTATCCCTGTTCCTCTAAAAGTTGGTAGCTTCATGTCATCACCCATCCTTCTTGCGCGGGTTTGAGGTGGAGGTACTGTAGCAGTGCCTCCGGGATGGTTAAACAAAGGTGGTACAGAGGTACTAGAAGTACCGTGTGGGCTACTAGAAGGTGTTACTGTAGGATTATACTGAGCTCCGTCTGGTTTTTGCGGTGTAAAGGGGTAATAAGGGATATGAGCACTCCCTTGTCGTTCTATATGGCTTGCTCTAGGGACTTGGCTATCGTCTGGGCTAGACTCAAAAGAATATTGGTCAAGGCCTACTTTATATCGTTTTCCACTACGAGTGCAACCAATAACTTCAGGATCACTATCAGAATCTACGGACATTACTTGTCTATGCTATTCATCAGAAGCAATACATAGCTTTCCTTTTTCATACAGAAGCATTTTAATCCATAAGTTCAGAGAATTTAAGAACTTACCTCTGTGTACTTGGAAGAAACTCCTCTCAGCTTCACTGAAACTCTTTCTTGTATCGACTGCAAATTCGGTAATGAAACCTTTCAGTAGACTATTCAACCAAAAGTCTACTGTGCGGGAAACAGAATTGTCGATCCGCTTCATAATACTGACTAGCTCAGGCGTCCACGTGATAGGTCGATCAACATGCAGCGTAGGTGTAGTATCTGCTAACTTGGCTATCCAAGCGTGTAACTCCAATGCAAACGTAACAAAGAAAATTTCGTAAAGGTCAGCATAAATATACTTCTGTAACCAGTCTTCTGTTTGAAACGTAAGGCTTCTATTTTCTTGTTCAGCGAACTCTTTAGCCTTTAAATCAAACCAATCTCTAATTTCTTTAGCTGTAGGATTCCAGTAACACATTTGTTAACTGAGCAAGGCAACGGAACCATTTGTTGGCTCCTCAATCTCGCGCGTCGCCAAAATAACAAGTCTCACAACAGCAAGTCGCAAGGCAACGGAACCATTTGTTGGCTCCTCAATCTCGCGCGTCGCCAAAATAACAAGTCTCACAACAGCAAGTCGCAAGGCAACGGAACCATTTGTTGGCTCCTCAATCTCGCGTGTCGCCAAAATAACAAGTCTCACAACAGCAAGTCGCAAGGCAACGGAACCATTTGTTGGCTGCTTTACTGGGCAGACCCGGGTTTTAATGAAGCGCAGCAACAAAACCCCTTGGCGCACTGGCCCTCTCGGCAACGAGCTGCGCGGCAGCTCGAGGTCTCACCCGAAGTGGCTATGGGGGGGTTAAGGAATCAGCTTTCCTTAACCGTGGTGACGCTGATATTGTTCTATATTTCTCCTTCTTCCCCTTATATCGGCGGTCGGACTTTCCCGCAGGCCTCGCGACACCACTGCGCGGATGCCTTCCTTCCTGCAGACCCACTGCGCAGTCTCGTCCTTCGGGCGCGGAAGGCGCCTATTCCTTGTGTCGATGCGCTAAAATACCTTCTCGCCCTGCGCACTCATCGCAGTCACGCGGAGCTCGGTCGCTGCAGGGACAGCGTTCCACCCCTCCTTCTATACTTGGCGATTATAACAATAAAGGAGTATAACAATAAAGGACCTTCCTATACTCACTTAAACAGTCGCAAAGATGATGCAAGAGATGTACACACAGGTAATGATCTTAAACAGTTATTATTCACGCAAACATTATAACAAGAAGATATATGTGAAGCTCATCTCCTCGAGGAAAACCACGTCCACGGGAGTGTTATATTAACCAGAAAATGATAGAGTTATACAATATGCTGCGCACACAGCTGCAGCCTTAGATCTTTCCAGGAAACTCCACGCACACAGCTGGGAGCCCTTCTCTCAAACTAGTCTCCTCTCTATGGAGATTACAAAGGCACAAACGTCGAATCAGACTGTCTGGCAACTCAGGGATTAGCTCCTCGGCTATCCGATTTCCTCTCTAGTTCTACACACTGGGTAGGAAATACAGTGAAGGATAATCAACACAGGATCTATCCTTTAGACTGGCTATCTAACAGTCTCTCTAACTCTCTAACTCTCCAACCCCTCTACCCATTACAATTATTCATATATATAGGTGGCCATGACGGTCACACCTTTACAAAACTGTGGGCCTTTCCCAACAGTGATTCCCAAAAACCCTAACCACGCACATGGCTAGGTGTACTGTAGGCGCCGCTTGCAGTCACGTCGCCGCTTCCTGCAGGCTCCATGAATTCCGGCGCAGATTGTGGGTATGGGTGATCGTCCTTCGCCTTCAATGCTCTGGTCCGTTGCTCCTCCTTGATCCGAGCAACCATAACTTCTGTACTAAGCCTTTAAATGAGGGTAGCTGAGCCCTCTACTCCATCGCCTTATTTATTATGGTAGCTGAGCCACCTTCATTCTTCGATGACGTGCGCGCGAGCTCCGCAATTTCCGGTCCGTGATCTGCGCTGAGATCATCCATCTGGCATCGTACTGCGCACCGTCTCCTTCTTACCCAAAACTTAGTGCTTGTCCCAAAATTAGCACTTTCCTTCCATACTCGTGCTTTTTCCCAAAATTCGCAGCTTTTACTATAGCTGCGACCTTGGCCCCAACATTGGTAAATGGGATACCAACTATCTTTTTCAAAATTTCGTGGGGTATCCGACAAGGATTCCCACTATCCCCTTTATTATTCTTACTGGTTATCAAAGGACTCAATAGGATGATTCTTGATGCTAAGGATGCTCAATTGGTTAAGGGGATTAAAGTGACCAATGATAATTAGACCACACACTTATTTTTTTTCGATGATGTATTATTATTCGATGAAGGGAGATTAGCGGAGTGGTCTTCTTACAAATCTATCTTGGATGTTTTTTGCTCTGCCTCTAGCATGGATATGAGCCCGCTTAAATCCAATTTGTATTACAATGAGGTTGGGGCCTCTACAATTGGCCAGGTTAACTATCTCTTCCCTCTTTATGTGGAGCCGATTGAATCTAGCCTTAATTATTTGGGTTATCACTTAAAATCCAATTGCTACCAAACCAAGGACTGGCTTTGGCTTCTTCGTAAGGTGGACAAAAGGATAAAGTGTTGGTGTTATCATTGGCTTTCGCTAGGGGGAAGTTTTATTTTGGTCAAAACAGTACTTGAAGGAATTCCCATTTATTGGACGTCCATGGCAAAATTTCCTCTATCTATTTTGGATAACGTCAGGCATAAGATGATGCATTTTTTGTGGGCGGGGCAGAATCCTGATGGTAAGATACACCTGGCTAGTTAGCAGACTATCTGCTTACCAAAGGAGCTGATCGTATGGGGCCTTAAAAAATATGTGATGGTTTAATGAAGCTATATGTCTGAAGTCTCTTTGGAGAGGTCTATTTGGAACGGGACTCTAGAGTAAAACTTTTAGAGAAAAATATCTCAAGTGCTCGCCATTGGTTGATTGATTTCAAATGTCTGAAAAACTAGTTGCGCGTGGCTCCAATAGTTGGCCGAGCTTCATTAGAGCTCTTGAATGGCTAGGGAAGGGCCTAAATTCCAGAGTATCGGTGATGGATCCGTATTGTACAACTAGGAATAGATCCTTTCGTGGGTGGAGAAGATCATTTCTTCCTTCTGAGGGATTTAATTTCCCAGCTTGCCATAAAAAATATTCAATGTCCTTCAAATATAAAAAATACATAGTTTTTCAAAGTGGCTTTGTATTGGCTATCGATCAAGAACATGCTTCACATTGGTAGTCTTATACAACGATCTTAAGACATTTGGGCATTCGTCTTGGTCACAATCCTGATATGTTGACTTGGAGTGGGGAGATTTTTTTTGGGCAGTTAACTATGAAGGATGCTTATGATTTTATTGTCTCTAGTCATGCTTCAGGGTGTTCTTTTAAATGGTATTACCGGTTTGGGAAATGGAAACTACCCTTAAAGGTAAAATGATTTTCTTGGTCGTGGTTGGAGAATCAAATTCTCACTTGGGACAATCTCTACAAGCAAGGTTATTTGGGTCCGAACAGATGTGTTTTATGTAGGTATGGCGAGGAGATAGTTTATCATTTATTTGGACCATGTCAGTTCTTTCGGGTTGTTTGGAGGATCATCATGCAGTTTTTAGGTGTCTGCTTTAGCTGGTGTCAACATCCTGCTTTATGCTCTCATCAATGGGTGATGCGCTTCCCATGGTGGAAGCCTCTACCCTTTTTGACCATTTGGTGCATTTGGAAGTCCCAAAACAAGGTCATTTTTGAAGATTGTAGGAATTCACACTGGCAGTTTTCTTGGTCCATCATCTGTATGTTTCAAGATTCCTGTAGTATACAACATGCTCCTCCTACTAAAGGAGCGTTGATAGAATTATTTTTTTTCCCAGAGGTGTGGCCTTGCGGTTTCTTTGATGGTGCTTCAAATCAAGGTTCATGTGGGGGTAGAATGATTCTGAAGCTGTCTATTGACCATTTTTTTTCACTTAAAACTTGGTGAAGGTCGAGGATCCAATACTAGAGCAAAGTTACTTGCATTATGGGGGCTCATGATTTTTGGAAAATATCAATAGGTTAAAAATATTTCTATTTTCAGGGACTCCAAAGTGATCATCGATTGGGCTAAGGGGTCCTCTACTCTTCATGTTCTTCATTTGGATCACTGGTTCTCTAGAGTCACCAACCTCACAAAATCCTTTGAAAGCTTTGAGATTCAACATATATACCGAAGATTCAACAACCAGGAAAATGGACTTTCTAAACTTGTGGTCGGGCTTGCAGAGGGGCAAATGCTGTATGAGGAATTCAAAGGAGGGGACAGACTCTCTTTCAGAATCTACCAGATTTACTAGACATAGTTGTTTTTACATACTTATGTATTTGGGTCTAGACCCGGAAGGTCTTTCTATGTCATTGATTCATCTAGACGATATTTGTTGAGGAAGGACTTAGATAGTCTTTTTTCTATTTGTTTTGTTTATGTTCTCATCCAAAACTGTGTTCATGCATCATGATGTACAACTTTGATTCTACTCTTTGAATAACAAGTTGTGTTTTTTTCTATTTGAAAAAAAAAGTTAAAACAATCTTCAAAATAGGACCACAACTAACCCACATGGTTGGGATTGACATTTAATTTGAGGGCAATCCAACCCAAAATCACATGGGAAAGGGATTGTGAACAGGCGTGCCTTGCTTAATTGCATAATAAGTACTAAAATACTTGACCTAACCTGTAAGGTCTAGATTTGGTGTTAATGGCGAGTGTAACCAGCATTCAGGATGTGGCCAATTGGTTTTGTCCTGCATTGTAAAGCCGACTAAGTAATAGGAAGACCACAACATTCAATGACTTTACGAGTAATCTGTTGTCACTTCCTTCAACTCTTGTCACATTGCCGACATCAAATACAACATAGCCCATCACGAATATTAAATTTTTGTTTTTTCATACTTGTACAGATAAAAATAACATGAAAATAACCAAATAATTGTAATTGTAACAACCGCAAAATCACAATCCCCCTTTTTTCAAATATATAACTTCCATAATCTTCGTGGTCGTAAAGTTTCTAAGGCACACCCCCTTTTATCATATGCATTCATAATGAAACTATTTTCTTAGGATAATTTCCACTACAACCCATTTATCTTATATAACCTACATGGTTTCCTATAACAACAAATATAATTCTTTCTTTTATAATTTTCAAACTACATTTTATAAGATTTAAATCATTAATTTGAGTTATGCCCTCCTTAACTATTGCATACCTCAATAGTACCCCTTTATATATATATATATATATATAGCATATTACAAATGAGCCATTATCTTCTTTTCATAGTTTATGCAACAATATTACATTCTTAATACCACATGAAGGTAAGGTAATTCCTTTCAATATTTATATATAAATATTTCAAAATATATATACATGACTTAAATCTTCTCTTTAATACCAAACCTATAACTTGCATATGCATATAAATAGAACTTATCTCTAATTCACATGTCTAGATATATATTTATTTGATATATATACATACGTACCAATAATTATAAACCAATTAAACAAAAGAAAACATAAGTTCCATTAACTGATATACTTATAATACGTTTTACACATAATTAAAATCGATACAACACATACATATTTAAAAAGGATCAATATTAGCAGTGACACATGTTCTTAAACTAACCACGTGCAGACAACAAAGATCTCGTTTGACAAAGGTAGATAATGGTTATAGAATCCACTAACCAAACCTGGGACACAAAGAAAGTATCATGGAAGGTAATGAGCAATTAAGGTGACTGGAAGAAATAACAGTTCAAATTAAATCTACCAACTCAACCTTAAATATCAGTAAGGTAGATAATATGGATATGTACAGTATAAATCCATTTCATCGGTCTCTATTTAAATATTATCGCCTACCAATAAAAAAAAATAATTCAAGAGTTACACGGATTCGAAAAACAAGATCAAAGTAAATATAACAGAGTGCAGAGATTCAAAAGACTCCTACATTACATAGTAACTATACATAAAACTTATACAGGTTTACCCCAAACCATTTTAGGTGAAGTCAGAACTGCTGGAGTTTTTAAAACAAGGTATATAAAGTGAGCCAAATTAATTCTCCTTGCATTCATTCTTGCGATTTGCATATATATTTATAATATAGAGTATGCAAAATTTTGCTCCACATAAAAGAAATGAAAACAGAGTATGGATACAAACATATTCAGATTGTAATCCAAATACATATAGAGAACAGAGTTATGAGATATGACTAATGTCGATCATATTTTAAACAATTAAAATATAGTAATATACACCAATATCACCACATTTGATTATAGAAGAAATTACACTTACTTGAATAATGCGAATAACAACTTGGAGAATCAGTTCCTCTCAACCAAAGGAGAGAGCTACTCAACCATTTTCCCAACTCCACCCCCGAGCTGGATCACCACCATGCATTAGAATGCCAAGCAATGCTTCCATGTGGAATTCTCTCTCTTAGAGTCCCTAACAAGCAATGATGGACTTATGAAAAGAGAGAACACTCAACATAGTTCCTCTATACACAACATGATGTACCATGCTATCTCAATGGAATATTATATATAGTTTTTCCCAGGTCTTGTGCCATCCCAATCAAATCTTCAACCAATCCATAAATCCCTATGATTTAGGATCTTGTCTGGTTATTGAGTTTTAGATTGGATTTGATTGGTAAAGATCTCTATTGATTGCTCACACATGTTCTTTGTGCCATGGTGGTGTCCCCTCATTTAGCTGAACTCTCCAAGTGCCTTTTTCTTTTATTGAATAATAATATAATAAATAGTTTGTGTCACTTTCTGTTTTTGAGTTTTAAATAACTCTTACATAAAAATAATTGTCACAATTAATAATTCAAAAATAAATAATAATATCTTGGGTTATCACATTCCGCCCCCCTTATTCTTAACATCCTCCTCAGTGTTCTTTATTCTGATCTCTCTTGATCATTCTAGATCATGGAGGGATATGCCTCTCTCATTTTATCCTCCATTTCCCAAGTTTCCTCTTCAGGGTTGAACTGCTTCCATTGCACTTTTATTTGAATGATGGATTGATTCCCTAGCATACCTTCCTTCCTATCTAGGATGCAGAAAGGTTCGGTTTGGAACTCGCCCTCGAGTTCTACCTGAATCACACTCGAGTCAATTACATGAGTAGCATCATGCACATATTTTTTTAATAATGAAACATGGAATACATCGTGCACTTTTATATTAAAGGGAGGTGCAGGATGATAGGGACCAACCCTATCTTAGTTAACACTTTGAAAGGTGCAAAATACCTTGGTTCTAGCTCAGAACACCTTCCAAGCTCAAGGAACTCTTCTTCGACTTTCCCTTTAGATATACATGATCACCAATGTTGAACTCTCTTGGAGTTCTTTTTAAATCTTGCAATAACTTTTCTACTGATCCTGGGCAACCTTTAAGTTTTGTTGCACCTCTTTCACCATATGTTCCATCTCCTTTAATGTGTCAGGTCCTAGAACAATCCTGTCAACAAGGTCATCCCAAGACATAGGAGTGTGGGATTTTCGACCATGCAAGAATTCAAATGGACTCATCTTTAATGAAGCATGATACCCATTATTATAAGCAAATTCTACTAAATGCAAATATTCTTCCCATTTTCCTGGTTGATCCATTACATACATTCGTAGCATATCTTCCAACACTTGATTAGTTCTTTTAGTTTTCCCATTCGTTTGAGGATGATAAGAAGTACTGAAATTCAGCTGTGTATCTAGAACTTTAAACAAGGACTTACAAAAGTTGTAAATGTTGCATCTCTATCGAAAATCACAACTTTCAGAATACCATGCAAACATAATATTTATTTCATAAAAATATCAGCTATGTTAATGGCTTTAAACGTAGATTTCACAGGTATGAAGTGTGCAGCTTTACTTAACTTATCAACAACTACCATTACTGTATTCGTTTTAGGTAATCATGTTATAAAGTCCATACTTATTATCTCCCACTTCCATTCTGGAATAGGTACGGGTTGAAGTAACCCGACAGGATGTTGATGTTTTGTTTTTACTTGTTGACATTCAGTACATATAGCTAGGTAATTTGCAACATCATTCTTCATGTTAGGCCGATAATAACTTCTTCTTAGTTTTGTTATCATCTTTTGGTATCCTAGATGTCTGAAATACGGTTTCTTATGTAACTCATTCATGAATAATTGCTTAACTTCTTCATATTTTGGTATATATAATCAATTTTTATAGACTAACAATTCTTCCGAGCTTATGGAGTAAGCTAAGAATTTGTTTCCATTTACATCATTTTCCAATTGTTCTTTAATTTTTAGGTATTCTTCATCATTTTTACCTACATATTTTATCAAATCTTCAAGATTTGTCTTGTAACTACTAAAAGTAGCTAAACAATGTGGAATGACATTCCTACAAAAGGCATTCACCACTTTGTTCTCTTTTCCTTTAATGTGTTTAATTTCAAAATCATACTCACTCAAGAAGGTTAACCACCTTGCTTGATGAGCATTTAAAATTTGTTGATCAAATAAGTATTTTAAGCTTATATTATCAGACATTAAAGTGAATTTTCTTCCTATTAAGTAATGTCTCCACATCCTTAATGCATGTATTATAGCAGCTAGTTCTAAGTCACGTGTTACATAGTTACGTTCATGTTGTTTGAGTTTTCTTGACTCATAGATTATTACATAATCCTCTTGCAATAGCACGCCACCTAACCCTTCTAAGTAGGCATCCGTACATACAACAAAGTCCTTGTATGGATCCGCTATTCTTAGAATAGGTGTGGTGGTCAGCAAGTGTTTAAGATTGTCAAAGCTTTCTTGACATTTATTAGACCATATGAATTTAGTACCTTTCTTTTGAAGTGAATTTATTGGGTAAGCAATCTTGGAGAACCCCTCAATGAACCTACGGTAGTAACTCGTGATCCCCATAAAGGATCAAATCCTGGGTACATCATTAGGAACTAGCCAATCAATGATCGCCTTGATTTTATCTGGGTCTACAAAAATGCCTTCCTTAGTTATTACATGACCTATGTATTGAATTTTATATTGAAAGAAATCGCATTTACTAAACTTCGCATACAATTTATGTTCTCTTAGGGTTTGTAAGACTAACTTTAAATCTTCTTTATGCTCTTCTTCATTTTTAGAATATATTAAAATGTCAACAATAAACACTATTACAAACTTATCTAAGTATTTATGGAGGACACTTTTCATTAAATACATGAACGTAGTCGGAGCCTTGGTCAAGCCAAACGGTACAACCAAGAACTCGTAATGCCCATACCTTGTTCTAAATGTCATTTTATGAACATCCTTGTCCTTAATTCTTACTTGATGGTACCTAGACCTTAAGTCAATCTTAGAGAATACCGATGCTCCCTATAATTGATCAAACATGTCATCGATGCGGGGGAGAGGGTATCTATTTTTAATTGTCATCTTATTTAATTGTATGCAATCAATGCAAAACCTTAGTGTGCCATATTTATTTTTAACAAAAAAAATTGGTGCTCCCCATGGAAACACACCCAGCCTTATATATTGCTTATCTATTAATTCTTGCAATTTAATTTTAATTCTACCAACTCAAGTGTGTTCATTTGATAAGGATCTTTTGAGGTAGTTATCGCTCCTAGTACCAACTCAATGGTAAAGTCAATATCCCTCTTCGGAGGTAGTCAAGGTATCTCTTCTGGAAAAAACATCTTTAAATTCATTTAAAAGAGGAAAATACTCTAAATTAGATTTTGGGTTATCATCATTAGTTTCGGTGATGTGTACAGGAAACAACCTACATCCTTTCCTAACACACTTTTTCAATTGCAAAGCAGATATTTTCCTAGTAAGAATCGTTTTTGGATTCCCTCTAACAATTTTACATTCACCATTTTCATCAATATAATTAAAAGTTTTCTCAAAGAAATTTAGCACAACTCTATCTTTTTCTAGCCAATCCATGCCAATTAATATATCATAAGATCCTAATGGAAAAATATTCAAATATAATTTTGTAATCAAATTTTGCATATAAACTTCACAACTAGAAATAAGGCTAGTTACTTTTCTTTTTATCCATGTGGCTAATTGCACTAACCACGACCTTTCAAAATCATATTTTTTTTATTTTACATAAATCTACTAACTTAGGAGAAATATAACTTAAAGTAGATCTAGAATCAATTAATATAGAAATAGTTTTTTCAAATATCTTACCATCTACCTTGATCATGAAAGGTTGATAATCCGCTTGATGATTATCTAAGGGGGCATTAATCTGCGGTATGTTCCGAACAACCTCTCCAACTGTGGTTGCTTCCCGGACAATGTGGATATTCTAATTATCCTTCTTATGAGGACAGTCCCGATAGAAATGACTCTCCCCACAGACCCAACACTCAAGGGTTCTCTTTTTTTTCCTTCTTTATTTTTATTAAAGATATGATCTTTATACTCAATAGTTCTCATGGGTTGTTTATACTCAGTCCTTATTGTTTGTTGTCTATCTTTAAATGTTTTTCTATGGAAACCCTTATGTTTATTGAAAGGTTTGAATTCTCTTCTCTTAAAATTACTTCTTTTTCTTGAATTTATAAGGATTTTCATTCTTACTCTTAGATTTATCATACGTTAATTTGGCCTTCCTCATTGCTTCATATAATGTTTTTGGTTCATCAAATTCTAGTTTGTCTCTATAAAAGCTAGGTAAGCAACCTAGAAATATCTGAATTTTTTTTCTTTGTTTAGGTAAACTTAACAAGGATAAAAATTTAGTACAGAAGTCATGCACAGACATTGATCCCAGTCTTATTTCATAGAACTCCTTTGCTTCCCCCTCATAGTAATATTCAGGGAGGTATTCCATTTTAAATTCCTTTTAAACCAGTTCCAACTTACTTTTCTATCATTAATTATTTTTGCTCTTTTTAATTCCTGTCACCAAATCTCATCCTTTCTGACTAGATTGAAGATGGCCATTTTCCCCTTCATAGAGTCTGAATAATTGTACATAGTAAAGTACTTCTTCATCCCAGAGAGTCAAGCCTCAGTTGCTTCTCCATTTTTAACTTCACCGTCAAAGGTAGGAGGATTTATATTTTTAAATTCTCATGTTATATCATCTTTATATTTTCTCTTTTTCCTTCATCTACCCTTAGAGTCGCTACTAGAATCTTCTGAATCACTAGTTATATGGCTTCTATCAGAAGAAGGACAACCATATGATGACTTTTCTCGTTTACATTTCTTCTCGTCTTTGTCATTAGTTATCTCATTCAGTTTATATAATAAAGCTTCATTTAAATCTTCATGGGTTTTCAGTATTCTCTCATGTTCAGTCTTAAATTTCATTAATTTGACTTGCAAATCCCTTACTATTTGTAAAATCTCGTTATTAACATTTTTATTCTCATCATTAAGTTCAACCCAAACAGGTGGGGTAGGCGATTGTCTTCCGACCATTTCTTCTTGTAGTTTAGTAACCCAAAATTTCTTCTTTGCGCGAAAGAAGAAAAACATATAAAGAAATTAGTTTTCTCATAATACTTAGTGGACAACATAAGGCCAAGTGTCGTAACCTAAGCTCCGATACCACAATGTAACAACCGCAAAATCACAACCTTTTTTTTCAAATATATAACTTCCATAATCTTCGTGGTCGTAATGTTTCTAAGGTACACCCCCTTTTATCATATACATTCATAATGAAACTATTTGCTTAGGATTCTTTCCATTGCAACCCATTTATCTTATATAACCTACATGGTTTCCTATAACAACAAATATAATTCTTTCTTTTATAATTTTCAATATACATTTTATATATATTTAAATCATTAATTTGACCTATGTCCTCCTTAACTATTACGTACCTCAATAATACCCCTTTATATATATATATATATTTTAAACATATTACAAATGAGCCATTATCTTCTTGTCATAGTTTATGCAACAATATTACATTCTTAATACCACATGAAGGTAAGGTAACTCCTTTCAATATTTATATATAATTCTTTCAAAATATATATACATGACTTAAATCTTCTCTTTAATACCGAACCTATAACTTACATATGCATATAAATAGAACTTTTCTCTAATTCACATGTCTAGATATATATTTATTTGATAATATATGCATACATACCAATAATTATAAACCAATTACACAAACGAAAACATAATTTCCATTAACTGATATACTTATATTACGTTTTACACATAATTAAAATCAATACAACACATACATATTTAAAAAACATCAATATTAGCAGTGCCAGTGTTCTTAAACTAACCACGTGCAGACAACAAATCTCTCATTTGACAAAGGTAGATAATGGTAACACAATCCACTAACCAAAATCGAGACACAAAGCAAGTATCATGGAAGGTAATGAGCAGTTAACGTGACTGGAAGAAATAACAGTTCAAATTAAATCTGCCAACTCAAACTTAAATCTCGGTAAGTAACTCTCCATACTCTACCGTAAAGACAGTTGAGTCGCAGAGGGGAAGATGAATTCTAAAGGCAGAGATCACGAGAGGGGAAAATGAACCAGCAAAACTGCTAGGGATAGAGACAGTTACAATTGGAAGTGACTTCTGAAGACAATAAGATAACAAAGGATTTGTAAAAATTAGTCAAAGGTTTCTTAATAAAGAAAAGCACATGTCGCACCATTGCTATAACATGCAAGAGAGAAAAGACTTTGGCAAGAGAATATCATTTTCCATCTAGATTATGATTTAGCTCGGTCCAAATCATGGGGGATTCACTCAATGATTTCCTACCATATAACATTCGTTCATGGCATATGAAACAATACCCTCAATTTCAGTAAATATTGGAAAATACCTCCCAAAATCGTTTTTTTAACCCCCTCCCAATATGTCTTCCCAATTTAAAAAAACCCCTATTTTCCCTATATATTGTGTGTATCCATTTTTTCATTTACATTTTTTATACCCCTTTATATATCTACCTAGCAGGGAAATTTTTAGGGGCGAAATTTAGCCAATTGGCTATTTTTTGGACTTTTTTTCAAAAAATAAATTCGTTATTTGGTCATTTTTAGCCTCTAATATCACCTATATTTACATAAAATATGTTTTTTTAGCCTAATATTCGCCAAGATTTACAAGTTTCACTAGTAAATCGTATGTTTCATTTTTAATATTCGCCTACAAATCTATATATATGTTTTTTTCAATCCAAAATAATTGCCTAGAATTTTATACTTAGGTATACTTTTATAATCCTTAAAAAATACTCTGCTACCTAGTATATTGGCATGATACCGTGGGCTTGACTAAACCTCCCAAGGCCTATAATAGGCACGAGTGGTTGGGTATTCAAGCCCCCAAGGCCTATCGAGGGCCTATAATAGGCCCTGGAGGCTTAGAGCCTCCCAAGGCACCCCAGGGGCTTGGATACCTTCATGGTATACAAACAAGTGAATATGGGATAAGTAAAACACAACAATTTAGATATGTCTAAGATGTGGACCTCTACAACTCCAAGACACTAAATACAATTAAAGACACTAAATATCATCCCGGAAATTTCTAAAGCTCTTAAATCCTTCATTGGAATCCAAGAAGGCAGGGAAAAGAAGGGATAGTCGATCTAGCAGAGCCATATGATCTTTGGTGAGTGCACCCAATTATTTAATATGCTTTCTACAAAATCTCTAGAAGCTTCAAGAAGTTGCAATTTCCTAATTCCCAATAGTTCATTATTGTTGTCCTCACAGCTATACCCTAGGGGGATGCCGGTCATATTTATATCAATATTCATAAATGATATGTTATATCTATTATTCGTCATGCATATATGGCATTGGTTGGATGCTTGATGATCACAGTTTTTTCCATCTAGAATGCCAGATGGTTTTATTATAGAGCATGTCAAGTACTTTTGTCCGTAGAGATCTAAGCACCAACAATCACATAAAAGATACATTGTCTAGATTTATTATTTCTTTAATACTCTCTACAAACAATAATTAGAATATGGAAAGGATTTTCGCTGGCGTTTGATATGTGCACACACAACAATCTGTGCTATTTAAAATAGTGGAAGATAAGACAGGTGTTGATGCACATGAAGGAATGCATGAATACAGACCTTCAAAGTGATTATATTACAATATGGCATGCATCAATCACTATTTTGCAAAGCTGCAGCAAGATTTTCGGGTTGATCTACATATGGTACAAAAGATCTTATATTTTCCTCCAATTAATTATTGTTCTTGGGGCAGGTGAACATGCTAATGACTACATTGATTCTAATCATACATGTAGAATGCCACCTATTTCAAGGGTAGAGATAGAATGTTTCTTTGAGCCAGGGATCCCCATGTATTTGATTATCCATGAATTCCACACTAGCCTTAATGTGGAACATTCCGTGGTAAAACCATGCAAAGAACTTAATCAAGCGTAAGCTGATAAAGGTATCTCACAAATGATAAGTTATCTTAAGTCTGTCAAAGGAAATTTGATATTCATGTCCTACATCAATCACACCATCAAATATGATCAAATGATGGCATTCTTTCTGCCACGCCATATCCAATAGGTGATTGAGGGTAAGGTAACATGAAATGAACTTATTCTAAGGATCCACTGGGCCACAACTGCTTCCAAGTTGAAATATCCTCCTTTGTTAATAACTTCCATATTCCTCCATAAAATCCTTCAACCTCACTCCCTAATTCACGATGACACTTCCTATTGATTGGTGTACGCCTCCATCGAGAAGCAGGGGTATACTGATTGAATAGCAGCAATGCCATATCTGCAAAGAGAAGTTTGATCAAAACCCATATAACTCAAAATCAAGGAAAACTCAATTAACTTAAAATCAATGGAAAATGTTTTCATTTACATAATATACCAAAAATTAGAACTATAAGATTCAAAACTGGTTACCCACTTAATATTCATTTACATAATATACCAACAATTAGAACTATAAGATTCAAAACTGGTCACCCATTTAATATATATACATATATATATATATATTCACCATGAGATTTATCAAACAGATTCCATGAATAAGGTTGGATGTCATGGTATACAACCCAAGGCTTGACACTTCAATAGATCAAGATATACTAGTCCTGCCCATGTGTATGGAACTCCATTCTGTCTACTAGTTGTGAGTAAGACAAACATAATAGGACATAAATCTTCCTCAACCATTTATCTTTGGGATCACCAAACCAAATATGCAAGAAAACACCTACGTTAAACACATTTAGTATCAAGCAATTCAATTCCTAAAGAGGTCAAAAGACTATTTTCTTTATGTCAAATATGTTATTCCATAATGTATGTGTAAAAACCAAATCAGTGAAAAAATTATTACCCTTGCTTTACTTCAATGTCTCTGCTGAAGTCAATGTTGGGCTCACAATCCAGCACTGAGGTTGGAACCTGATGTTGATATGTTTGCATTAGAAGTTGTCAATTAGAATCATAAAGTATATAGCAGCGTTAGAAACCAAACTGGTTATGAATATTACATAGATTAGTATTTGGCTTACCTTCTGAATACTGGCATGTACATGTTATCCTTGCAAAATAAATGTGCGGTCCCTGATATCAAGGTGTAGAGACCTATCAATATCAAGAGGTAATTGGCTCACAGACAACAACCCACGATTTCCACATTGAGCAGGGAAGATCTAGTTCTCATGCTTTTCATGCAAACCTCTCAAATAATCTACTGACACGCTATTTTCTTTTACTCTTTTTTGCAACTGCAAACGTCTATGGCATGTGTCTGGACTGGTCCTCAAGTAAATAAATCCGTCAGGAACAAGCCCAAGTAAAACATAAACAATTGGATCAAACCATGAATCATATATGCTAAGCTCCATTCCATTCATCCATTTTGCCTCATGTACAGCTCTCACAAATACCTGGTATATTCAAGACCAGTAAATTTGTTTCTAACTTCTTTTTTCCAGTGCTAAAATGTCAACAACTGCACTAAAAGAAGACACTAGAATGTGACTAGAACACAAAGTAGAGTGCAAAAACAAAGAATGCAATTAGACTGACTCTTAACAGGGCAGATACTACAACATCAATTTGCTTATACATTTCATCATCTATATTGGACAGTAATAAAAATTAGACCTGAACAAAGTATACAATGAAAACTAAGACTCTCAAGTTACTACACTGTCATGAATGCATGAAAACCTATTGACCTTTCTACCAAAATGAACTTCAAAACATACCATCCAATCACTGAAAACACTTCTCTCCATAAGTCGTAGAGGCTTTATGCAACCTGCAGACTCTCGCTCTTGCATCACCCTCGTTACAAAAACATAATTCTAAAATGTCAAACTAGTTAGTATGTGATGCATTATATCATCTTTTCATTTACACATAAATTATTGTGCTTTCCGCAATTTCCCGTAAATTTGGAAGTGACATTTTTTAAACCTGTACCATTTCCCGAAACCATATGCATGTCTTGGTTCCAGGTGGCAGTTGATTTCATGACATGAGTTGGCAATGTTTTGTTGTTGAATGGTTGTGTTTGTATAATGAAGAGAAAAAATGAAAAGAGTATGGATGGTAGATTTCCAATCCTCCCAGCCCAAACTGGCTTGCACTAATGTTGTACCACAACTTAATTCTATGAAGAGCTACAATCAATCCAACATTGCAGAGATAACACCACAGTTCGTGGTTTTACCATATGGAAGAGGACACAACGACTCGTACTCTTACTAGCATTATATCAAATAACAGAACACACTCATATGTTTAAGTACTTTGTCCACTTAAAAAGCATCCGATATTGGCCAATAGGGTGGTAGTTCATTGGTGAGGCCGACAGAATGTTAAGCCGTCCACCAGGGTTTCATTTCTCTTCATGCTCATCATTAACCCACCTGCTCCATTGAAGTCAAACAAAAGACATCTCATTTCTTAAGTGTTGCATTAAGCTTTGAACTCTAGCTTTCAATCCTAGTCACCCTCTTCCTCCACTTGACATAAAGGCTATTTTTCATGATTAACCTCTGTTTTTTCACGATGGAACTATCTTATGTTGAAATTACGCATTTCTGTCACAACCAATTGGTGATTTTCCTCTTACCCTAAAGCTGTAAAACCTTTCTACCTCTCTGCTTATCTTGGCACGAAGTTCTAAAATTACAAAGAATAACAATAAAAGACAGCTGAAAACTTGAAAGATCTATTTAACATTCACTGAAAGGGTATAGCATTTATGGCATTCCATCTGTCATCCAATTCTGGAAAAGTTGCACTTTCTTGCCTCTATTTTATGAATCTTGATCTGCAGTTTCCATATGAACTTGTAAGTTTCCTTCACGTATCTCAGGGAGCCTATGATGCTGTAAAATTAGACATCAGTTTGTTAACACAATTCATCATAAAAATTTCTAGAGACATAATCAAACCAAAGGATTCTTCTGATTAAGGTCCTCCAAAATTTTCTAGGACAAATATTGTTGGCAACATCTGCTTCCAGTTCTGATAAATATTAAAAAGACTACTGAAATTATTCCTTCCAAAACTCAAACTTGATAATAGACTGCTCTCAGGCCTGTTTAATGAAAGTTATGATGAAAAATATTTTTTGTTCACAGAGAAAATAGTAATCAAGATTCAATGCTCAACCAATATTCAACAAGGATAGACATACTGCCCAAGCTTTTCAAGCAGCGAGCCATGTAAAACTTCACAAAGTGGACTTATCAATCCCTCGCAAGAAGCACCCCTTCGATCTTTGCAGAAAAAATACCAATAACAATGGAATTACAAACCGGTGCAATCACTAAAGATCACTCAACTTAAAAAATTATTTGCATTGAGAGACAGACTATGACGCTTTGAAAGTTAATCCATGTTAAGCTAGCCTAGGATGATCAAGCAAAGAAATATAAACAATCAATATGAGGAAGTGTCAATGAAGCTGAACTTAGTTTTACCATCACCAAATCTTCTTTTAATTACACAAGAACCAACTCTGAACTTTGAAGTCATTTCTTAGCTTTTAACTCCAACAGGAAATTGAAAAAGGGTAATGTACATCTTAAATCCAAGATTGGTGCTTATATTATTCACATATTATTTGACCGGTGTGAAATGGCATATATTTTGGGATTGAGAAGTGTGAAAGTTGCAACTTGCACAATAATAGTTTAAACTTGCAAAATGATATGCTTGTACAAAACTAAGCAGAAGAGCTACCATGCAAGAAATTTGTAATTAAATAACCACTACAATGGAAAACAATGCATAAGTTGATCGGTATCAGAGAATGCCATACTTATAGTGACAGTCTCAACCGAATAGTACAAATCAAAACCTACATAAGTGAAATACAGTAAACAAGTAATATCTGACATAAAAGGAAAAATAACACTAATTATTAGATCAGGGACATGAGAATTAGATGTGTCATTAAAGGAAAAGAGAAAATTATAAAGTAAGCTTCCTATACTTTTCATGAAAACTAATCATTTTCAATAAAACCAAAGAAGGATAAAAAGGAAAGCCAAATAACAAAAACCGTAAAAACCAAGCATGGAATATGCCATGTACATGTCTCCAAAGTACTTGATGTTGAAGTTTAAGGGTTAGAGGAGTTTTTAATTTAAGTAGTAAACTTTAATGCATGAACATATAAAATCAGATTCAGAACAGTACTACTCTAATAAAATTTGAACTGTAATAAACAAACATAATTTTCATCTCTTTCAACTTAACGCTCCATTATTCACTGCGTTAAATTTGGTGCTTGAGAATAATCAAATGCCATGTACAGTAACAACATGATAAAATAATATGCACTAGATATCAATAGTAAATAATCATAACCAATATTTGAATCAACCATATACTCATATTTTTCAGATTTGATCTTGTCACCGAAGGGACAAGGCAATCTAGACAAACAATTTACATACCTTGAGAGAGATCCGGAGAGGGTTAAAGCAGAAGCATACTAACCACATACTGACCCAGACTTCTTAGTCAACAAGCACATTCATACCCATTACAATCATGCCGACAAAGGACACACAACCATGCTGGGTAAGGATGCAACCACATAATGCAGAGACACACATGCATACTTTGCACCATCATGCTTGAAAAAACACAGTCCACCCATAAAGTGAAACTCACTGTCATGCTGGGGAATATCCCACAGTCCACACAATAAAAAAGGCTCATGGTCACCTCATGGTCACACTAGGGAAGGACCCACAGTCCACACGAGAAAACATATCATGGTCATGCTGGATAAGGACACACAGTCCATCAAGAAAATAGATCACGGTCACGTTGGGGAAGGACCCATAGTCCACTCAAGAAAACAGATCACAGTCATGCTGGTGAAGGACCCACAGTCCACCAAGAAACAGATCATGGTCACGATGGTGAAGGACCCACATTCCACCCAAGAAAACATATCACAATCATGTTGGAGAAGGACCCATAGTCCACCAAGAAAACAAATCACGGTCACAGTGGGGAAGGACCCATAGTCCACTCAAGAAGACAAATCATGGTAATGTTGGTGAAGGATCCATAGTCCACCAAGAAAGTGGAAAGAAAAAAATCACGGTCACTCTCATGAAGGACCCACAGTACACCAAGAAACAGACTCATGGTTACACTGTGGAAGAACCTAGAGTCCACCCAAGAAACAGGCCATGGTCACACTGGAGAAGGACCCAGAATCCAATAGAATGACGGTCACACTGGTGCAAAGTTACCACGTGGAAGGTGTAACAAGGAAATATCAGTCACGTAGGTGGTGCAACAAGAGATCACATGGAGCAGCAGCAAATATCAGGAAGAGGGAGAGAGCTTAGTCACGCTGGAGCAGCAGACCATGAACTGGATCCGTCTCTCATGTTAAATTAAAAATTTAATTTATAATCTAGATACTCCTTGAGATAGGGTATCAAAACATTAATAAACATAACCTATGGACCAAGTAATATACCTGTAAGATAAAGGATCATGATTCAACCAAGGGGGCCACAACAAAAAAAACCACAAACCCACAAGGTTAAGGTGAACTATATAAGGTGGACAAGCAACTCCTTTATAGGACCAACAAGACCAATAATCTTTTCTCTATCTCAAGGTACACTATTTTATATATTTTTGTTATCACTGTATAAGATTCATTAGTTATAGAAAGTAGAACCAAATAAACAACTTATACAAGGAAGAGAAGTGAAATCCATAAAAAGTAGTTAGCTTGGAAACTGCAACTGCAACTAAAATACATAACTAGGCATCAAAGCAACTGCAAACCATCTCAAACATACATAAACCATGACAAACGATGACAAAATAGTACAAGAAACAAAATAGTATCATTTTAACTAGACAAGATAAGTTTAAAGCATAATTTTCATCTCTTTCAACTTTAACACTCCCTAAGGTCCTTGTGTTAAAGTTGAAAGTCATACAAAGACAATAAATAATGACAGTAGTAAATCCAAGTAAATCTAACCCAAAGTACAAAGAA